>WOGR01007956.1:0-12100 GCA_015342045.1 Leptinotarsa lineolata | reverse complement strand
AACTTATTCAATTGTTGCGCGCATCTTATTGATTAGCTGTTTCTCAGTGATGTTCTGGAATGCCACCCTTACTTTATACTTAGTTCTTCACGAGTAGCTGATGGTGTATTGTAAACATTATTTTTTTAATTGTTCCCCAGAGAAAAAATCTAGCGGAGTAAGATCTGGTGATCTAACTCGGATGTGATCGTTATCGTAATTATGTTGGTGTAGTTGGTACTTGAATGATCGATAATTATATTTGTGAAGAATTCTCCAAACGGACGAATAACTTATAACACTCAGAAACAATTTGGCGAACTGACGTCGTGTAATTCACTTCAACATAGGCCAACACGTCTACTTCTTATAGATCATTTCGCATTTTTTTTTCCAGTTTTGGAAAATAATGCCGAATGGGATGGCAACGCTTAGGCAACCTCTGAGCATAAATTCGAGCTGCATCAGTTGCATTCTTTTTTGTTTCTGCGTAAATTAGCAACATGTCAATTTTCTCGTTTCCAGTACAATTTGCCATATCTAATTATAAACTACATAACAAATAAATTTTTTAAACGTGACAGCATATTCATTAGCCTATTTGTTCAAATCATATGAAGGAACAATTTGTTCAGGCCAGTCTCAAACTCCCTACACTGTAGGGGAATGGACTGACACCGGTCAGTAGTTCTAACACTAGAATAACTAGAATAACGGGATCAACTGCATGAGTATACCGAATACGTATTATTTGTTAATAGGTATGATCGTTTCTCGCAATTATTCAGAAAAATAGGGAAGATAAAGTGAAAGTGTGTGGCATTAAATTATTCGTACGAAAATGATCTTTCACAAAAAGCCTACGAGTCACCCCCTTTTCATTTGAAAAAATGAAATGGAAAAATTCATATTTGCGACTGTGAAATGATTCTTCAAACGACCGTGAAGTCATACCTCACAGTCGTAGTTTTCCCATAATATTTGATCAAAAATGAAGCGATTTACACGATCCATGGCATTCTAGAACAAAAAATAAAAATTATTTTATTTGTCAAATATTGTCAAGTTGACAAGTGAAGTATTGTTGGATTTAGAATGTTATTCTCGATCGAAATACGTAAAAATATATAGGATGTCCCAAAGTTGGGATCATTTCCGGTCAACCGGAGATACGGCAAAGCTAGTAAATATGTCAAAAAATTGAAGAATAATACACAACCCTCAAATTTCGTTTTTCTATCTCTAATAATAAAAAAGTTATAGGGGTGAGCCACCTTAAAGGATCACTCGGTATATAGAATCACAATCTTGACAACACTGTTTTCGCTTTAGTGCAATAATATTTATGAGAATTTGTGCCTACTATTATGTAATTGTACTCTAGCAAAAATTGTATGTGATATACGAAGTGTGATCAATGTGACTCAATGTGATTTCAGTAAACTGAAAAAAATGAGCTTCCTATTTCTACAATAATATGTGAAGAGTGAGGATCTTCCTAAGAAAGAGATACAAAAACATTCCTTAAAAAATGTGTAAATTGGGCATAGAAGTTTCTTTCAGATACAAATATGAGAAATATGCATCATAATTATATAAATTTATAACTCGTATATCTAATGGTTGAATTAAACATTAAGGTAAGTAGAGTACTTATGTTGCATGTAAATGAAATGTGAAAAATAAATTTTCAAAATAAAGCTGCAGCTTCTCATGCAAAACAAAGCAATCTCTACGTTTGTTCAAATACTTGTTTCACTTTCTCAGGTGCAATATATTCATTGAAACTGGATAAATATAAGCTAGACTGATGCCACACATATACAAATTACAGAGGGAAAAATCTCATACGAAACTTATAGAGAAACAAGGTTTTTAAAACTATGCATGTTATAATAGACATATAATGTATTCGATACAATAATTGATGATAGATGAAGTGAATATGTTACATGATGAGTTTCAAATTGGATATTGCACCGAGACCAGAACAAACAAATTAAAACTAATATTTTTTCAACTCATTCATAATTAAAGAAAATTTGTTATTTTATTTATAGATTTACAACAAATAACTACTCACTGAAAACAATATGAAATAGTCTCTTTACTTTTGGTGGGCATAGAGGTATGCGTATCATCGTACTGAAATTTTCTATCTGAAATGTTCATTTCAGTCGCTTACTTTGAAGGGCAATAAACTTTGAAGTACGTTATTGAAATTTCATTGTACACTAGGTGATCCGGCGAACTTCGTAATGCGCGAGAGTCATATTAACTTTTGCCAGATCAACTTCATTCTCAGCAGTAGATTTTTTACCAAGAAAACAGTAGGAAACATACACATAAGTATTACGTACATATCAATTTCCCTATTTGCAGTCATTCGAAAATCAGTATTGAAAGCGAACTAAATCCTGAGTAAATTTTATCTGTCAAGCAGTAGAACAGTAGCTCAAGTGCCGAAACAGATCTTCTGCAAAAACAGTAGACCTGGTCACATTGAACACGGCGCTCATCTTGAGACTTATTCTTCATCTGCACTATTTTCAGTGGATTTATTCCCAATAATCCGCAGCTTCGTTGTGGAGGAGTCGATATTCTCGCTCACGGTATTGTAAATAACATTGTGATGGATATTGATGACTTTGTTTCCTTTATGACATAACAATTATTTGTTTGAAGGTGAATGACAATGTTTCGTGGTGAATTTCATCAGTTCGAACTTCCATTGTTTAATATTGTATAAAATGATTTGAAATCCCTGAAATAAACAATATAATTGAAAATTAAAATAGCTAAAAATGGCAAATATATTAAACAAAAAACCTGAAAAGAATTCAAAGTGAAATAAAATACGAGTGAAAAAAATTGGACAAATAAAATAAAAATAGATTGATATAATTGAAAATTAGGCGATTTCAAACCACGTTACTTCACTTTCAGCTATTTTAATTTTCAATTATATTGTTCATTTCAGGGATTTCAAATCATTTCATACAATATTAGACAATGGAAGTCCGAACTGATGAAATTCATAAAATTCATCCATACTCGCATAATCACAAATGTCATAACCTCAATTGTCTTTGCTTGCACCATGACAACTGTAGTAACCTAACAAACCAAACGGCGTCGAATTATTCAATCTTGATTTTTTCATTTCTAATATTTTACAATAGTTATCCTACTATTATAAGTGAGACAAATCAAAAATCATGAAAATCGGTCCAGCCATTCGGTCCAGCCATGGTGTAACTGACATCATTTTGTGACTTTATTTTATATACTAGATTTTGAGAAGTTTCCAGTTACATTTAGAAACATATTTTTTCAAACAAAAATGACAACTCTTATAAAAGATGTATAGAAACCTCCATATTAATCATATCCATATCGAACTGCAATACTGAAATTTTATAATTTCTTCATCACTTATAGCAACTTATTACTTGCGATCCAAGTTCACACTAGATTGCGGGATTAGCAAAAGATAGTTTTTGATTACATTTTTTTTTATAGGTTTGTCATGAATTGTCTATTTTGAAATTTACATGTTACCATATGGTAAATGACAAATTCATCAAGATTTTGGTTTCAATGACCGTTCTACACTGTATGGAAACAATTGAATTAGAAAAACACGTTGTTTCTCAACCTGAAAGAATAAATACAATGTAAGCACAAGTGAAATCGATTATTGCAAATATTCTTGTTATCAAATAGCATGTAAGTAGAGGAGTGTCAAAAATCTATTTAATTTTTTTTGGTATCAATTAAACACGTATCAAATCGAATAGTTGATAGGTAAAAATTTATAAATTATCCGTTCATCAAACGAAAGTGTATTTTCCACGTACGACATTCAGTTGGCACAATAATGTTTTTCAAGCACCAGCTATTAATTCTTTTACTCGCATTTCTCTCATGTGCACTCGTAGCTGAACAATTCAATTGTTCCTGATAATAAACATATATTACGTTTTTTCGTCAAAGACCTCACAATAATGTTTACCAATAACCAATTTATTGACTTCTCCAAGAGACAACATAAAAAGTAACTTTTGTATTTTCTAGTATCACTGGCAACTGCTGAAGCTGTTTTACCCACTTTGTTAATATGTCCCCCAGAAGTGTAGTTCAAACCTATAAGGACCTCTTCTCATATTCTTTGACTTTTTTTGCCACATCTGTCAAATCAGTTGTCATTTATTCAGTGTGTTTTTCCAAATCACCATGAACGGATATATCATTCCACAACACGTACAAATAATAAAACCAACGTACCCAGCGCTTCGCCCATTTTACGGTCGCCATAATCGTGCCTTTGATACAATTAACCATGAGATACATTATCTTGGATTCGGCAGAACGTCAGTGGAACTCCTCAAATCGTATTTAACAGATCGTCAACAGCCTGTAAAGATTGATGATGAAATTTCAAATAGTCTACCATTCAACGAGGTGTACCACAAGTTAGCATTCTTGGTCCTCTTTTATATACATTGTATACTTCAAACTTTCATCATTATTTTTCTCATTGTGATTTTCATTTATATGCCGATGATACTCGAGTGTACTTTTCTTTCAATATGGACGAAATTGAAAAAGCTTATGTTATAATCAATGCAGACTTATCGCGACTCGTAACATTATCAGAAACACATTTTATGAAAATCAAATCTTCGAAAACTTGCGCCATTTTATTCGGAAATGAAATTCAAAAATTAGAAGCTACGAATAAACTACGAATCTGTATCAATGATAATGTTATCAACTTCAGCGATCATGTGAAAAATCTTGGTTTACATCTGTACTCAAAATTGCGATTCGACAAACATGTCACTTCTTAACTGAAAACGGCATATGCAGCTCTGAAATTGTTATACCCTCATCGAAATGAAATGAATTTAAAAACAAAAAAAATATCCGATTCGATGGTTCTCTCACATCTCAACCATTGTGACGTAGATTATGCTCCTTTCCTTCGGAAATCTGATGTATTTCGTATCCAAAAGGTACAAAATTTATGTCTACGTCTAATTCTCAGTCTCAAAAGAAGATTTCACATGAGCTTGAGGTATTAGACTGGTTAAGTATGTCTAATCATCGTTTACTACATTCACGTTGCTTTTTTTATAAAATATTCATAAAACTAATACACCTGAATATCTGTGTAGAAGAGTCACAAACAGGACAGATGTTCATAATATAAATTTGAGGAGAAAAAATATTATTGATATTCCAATGCATAAAAAAATATTCAAATCCTCCTTCTCTAATCGGATTGCTATAACTGCCTCTTCACTGGATATTCCCAATTTTGCATTGTCTTTGAATTCCTTCAAAAAAATAAAATAAAAGGAAATGTTGTTGTCCCACCAATGATTTAACCGAGTGAATAAAATGCATATTCATAGTTTATATTTGTTTAAACAGGTTTATATAGGTTGTGGGTACCTACATTTTTATAAGTAGGTAGATTTTTTTATTAATGATTTAGTATTTATTATTTGTTTTAGGGGAGTGTGGAAGAATCGGTCAACTGACCTTACACTACTGCTTTTGTTTTGCTGTCTTCTTAAGCTTAAGTACAGTTCTGTAATTATTTTACCGGCAAGCAATAAACAAATTATTATTATTATATTTCAACATGAGTTTAGTGTATTCGTTTGAAAATGTCTTTGTAGGACGATAAGTCGGTTATAAATACAAGTGATATAAAAATATAGGAAGTTTCAATTCTCATTTTTGATGAAGACCTCCAACCACGTAGTAACTGCTACATCAATCAATTTATTGCTAGTAGGGAAATCAATTTGAGAGAAAGTTGATTTAGGCCACGAGATTCCAAGGGATATAGCTATCGTGGAGCACTGCGCCTTTTGTTCTATTATCCCATCAACAAGATTAGTCTTCATTTTGTACATTAAGTATAAGACTCAAAGCTGATTTAGAGTAATTTATGAAGGCATATGAGGCTCCCTGTTTCAACGTCTAAACATCTAAGAATTTAACTAAATTCCTTATATTATAATTGTATGGACTTATATTTAATTTTGAGCAGTGGATCCACCAATTTTTTGCATAAACAGAATACTGTGGCGAAGTATTTTTAGTGATTGAATTCATAGAAGCATCCATTTCTTCGCTTGGGATCTTTCTGCAAAGAAAAGCTTGCCTGATATACTCCGGGCCACCCGGAGTATATCAGGCAATATACTTTGAATCACTACTCTTCTAGTATGAGTCTTCTGAACCTAAAAATGCATATGTTGTGTCTACATTGAGTTAAATTATTCAGGTGTCCCGGTATGGATACTAGCCAGGGTCAGCTGTTCTTGTTACTTGTTTTTAATATTTGTGACTCGATAATGAAAATAATAATCAAATTATAGAGAATTGAACTGACATTATGACTAAAAGTCTAAATTAGTCGATGCCATTTGTACAAAAAAATGAAATTTTCTGTTAATGTTTGTTGATTTTTGCCGTTGTTTTCGAACATCATTTACAGATTTGTTCAACAAAATCATTACGAAATATCTACAGTAGCTCACTTATTCGATCTATTAACTCAGCTTAATTCAATATCCAATAAATCCATTGCTACCAAAGCATGTAGGCGTTGAATTTACATTTCGTTTGTTTTTCAGGCTAACAGCATTCCTTAGAATAATAAACATGAATTCGACATTAACTCTTTGGTAAACTTATATGAGTACGACTTTATTAATCTGAATGCACATGATAATGTATGAGAAACTCGTTATGCGAAATAATTATCAGCTGAGATATGGTGTTTGTTATGTCATACCAAATATTTCTGCTGACGCAAAGCATACATGGAATGTCGTCCAGCAAAAAAAATCGAATATTCGTAGTGCCGCATTGTCGTGTGCATAATTAACGAAAATACAACTGAAACACGATACGTCAATTCAAATAAAATATTGCAACGGGGAATTTTAGGTCGAGTTATGCCTGATTAAATACATTTAACATGGAAAGTGAAACCTTACGAGAGGTATAAAATTCAATACATCAATAATCGGAAAGACCCATTATGTTCTGATACCAAAAGTAATAGGATAGTTGGACAAAGGACAAATGTGATTTTTAAATTTTTGAAGAGTCCCTACTACTTTTTCTCTAAAGTGGCCTTATCATATCATCTTTTTATAGACTTAAAAAAAGGTTATCATCAATTTGATACGAATGTTTGTATTATTATAATATATTAAGAGCTTCCAAACAAATATACTAAAATTTTGTTTTATATATGTTTGTATGTATGTTTGTCCATGCATTTCTCCGAAACTATTAGCCGGATTATGACCATTTTTTTATGTGTTACATTTACTCCGCATAAGGAAATAGTGCAAGCTTCATCAACATTTGTTCAGTGGTTTTCAAGATACAAACTGATACGTATATTTGTGATGATCTGGTTCATTAATACGAGCTATGACTGTTATGTCAAATGAAGAACATCTCAAAACCTTGGTCAGATTCCAAAAATCAACCCAAAATCTAACTGACCTCATGGTACGAAAATAAAAAGTAAGTAAAAAGAAATCTACTCAGAATCATGAAGTGATATTTTTATAAATAACGAAAAGTATGCACTAAGTTTTTAAGGTCCTAATGAACTTTACCAAAAAATATTCCGACAGGTTGATTTTAATTTCGAGGTGGAAAGATTTAACGCGTATTCTCATCCCTGTCACTTTCCACCTCTAGCGGGGTAGGCTTTGACTCTTGAATTTTGCTTTGGGAAAATGGATCAAGTAATACTCAGTTTAAAAGAGCACAAAATAGCATTTCTAATGATACCCTACTCATTCGATACAACTTTAATAAATTATTCCAAAAATAATGATGAGAGCCGCAGTAATCCTACCATTTCGAAATTATACAATTATAAACATAAATTACCGACCGATCCTGTAGAGAAAATACAAATTTTCGAGAAAAGTGGGATGGAAAGTGACTGAAGATATCTAGATCACAAACCAGGAGAGTTGCTGTAATATCTCTTCAAAATACTGCAAGGAAAATGCCCTGGTTAATTGTTTTCTATTCATGATCCAAAGTCAAATATGATACTCCAATAAACTTGCAACAGTTACTGACAACAATTTGAATATGAAGTCATCATGACTTCAATATTTCTTTGGTTATTCGAAAAATAATCTTTCATTTCCTGAGAAATTTTCATTATGTTTTTCTATATCACCATAAAAAAACCTTGATTATGCAATTTTTCCTGAATGTGTAAGTGAGCAGAATTACACATAACTCACACCTACGAACCAATCACAGCGTTTCGATAGAAATGACATTTCTACCGAGGAAGCTACGGTATTAGCGAAACGCGTCTACAAATGAAAATATTTGTGAAAATTGTGTAATTATAATCATGTATCCATAGCGAATGTTTAGAGTATAAACTGAATGGGAAAACGTGTTTTTTGCATAATTCAATATTCACACAGAAGTAGTTACTTCGAAAGTATTTTTTTCTCGCGTAATTCAATGTTTACATGAAAGTAGTTGTTTAGAGAGGATTTTTTCTTCCAGTTTGTATCTGAAAGGTACTTCTTTGCATGAACTAAACATCTTTATGAAGAGTTCATTTTGAAATTAACTGCTTTCTTCTTTCCTTTGGGAAATTCCCACTTTTTTGTTGTTTGAAAACATTACCAAAATACTCAATGGAATGAAATAACATAATGTACAATGCAATATCAATATTTTATGTATTTATTCAATGCATGTGATATAATAATTAAGAACAATTATATTCATCAATTACATACCTAATAATCTGGTTCAAAATATGTTTTTCCGTTAATCAGCTGTCGCCCCCAAACGAACGACAACTCTAAGAAGTTGAGAAACTTGTGCGAGCTAAGGACTAACGAGGTCTTACCTTTTAACGTGTGATTTCTAACACGGTTGCAGAATCACCCCAACTTCAACCAGATAAATTCTCTCGAGAAAAATATCTGGTCGAGGCCGGAATCGAACCCACAGCCTTCCGATCGAAAGTCGGGGGCACTACCACTGTGCAAATTCCACAATACTATATAACATGTCTTTAATAGTGCAATGTAGACAAAATGATATTCTCAATTTCAACATTTTTTCTATATTGACGTGAAAACAATCAATAATCACATTGTAGGTCTTTTGCGAACAGATTTAGAGTAAAAGCTAGTAAATAAATTTTACTATTACTTCTCTTCATCACGGTTATTATTATTCTTCCTGATATGAGTAAACCATATATTCATGATCTTATGATATCTACATTTCTATCTCAATTGAAATATCTTCTCTTAGTCTCTGGGTACTTCTCAACGGTACTCTTTCAGAGCTTTGTCCACGCGTGAGCAATAAATACGTTAATCTATTAGTTATTTACCTTCTGGATACACGGACAATAAAACAAAATGCCACATGAAATTAGCTGCGATATTATCTTTTGATTTATGAACATTCCTGATTTAACACGTTTAACCCATATAAAGGAATAATGAATGAAACATGAGGCAACAAATAGTGAAATGTAATAAAAGTTGTTTCAAAATTGGGTTGTTACTGGCAAATAATTATGACATGACTATCATTGACAAATACTTGTTTGATATCTGTTCTATTAATTGAATACGGCCAATTAAAGTGTTAGCTGTGCGGTTACGTTTCAAAAATGGAAATAGCAGCTTTGGGACTCAAGTAATCTGGCGTGTTAACCTAATTATTATAATGACGTTTGTTATGATAAACTAATTATTGACCATGCAATGAACGTCACTGCAGTGAAGTTTTAAATTCCACATACGATAAAATACACTGGATATACGATCATAGTTAAATATTATCAGATCGGTGAATTTATACGAAATAACGAAAATGCTCAACGAAGATCAATTTTTATTAAAGGAGAGGAAACTATATCAGAATCTTACAATGATTCGTTTTCAAAAGTAAGAGAAACTTATTCACAAAAAATCATACCTAATACACCCAAACCTAAAATAATGATGATGAAATCCTTAAGAAACAAAAAGTCCTCGGGTACAGATGGTATTAAAGTATGAATCATTCTGGAGGTGAGAGATATTAGCTCCATTATTGTCCAATCAATGACATCTTCGAAAAAGGAAAAGTACCAACGATATTCAAAAAAAGGTAACTATACCAATACATAAGAATGATCCAAAAAAGAAAATGAAAAATCACGGACCGATCTCACTTATGACAGTTATTACTCAATGTTTCGAAAAAGCTTTGAAATCCAGGTAAGCAAAATATTTGAATGAATATGAAATAAT
The DNA here is from genome assembly GCA_015342045.1 of Leptinotarsa lineolata. Classification (NCBI taxonomy): domain Eukaryota; kingdom Metazoa; phylum Arthropoda; class Insecta; order Coleoptera; family Chrysomelidae; genus Leptinotarsa; species Leptinotarsa lineolata. The sequence goes on along the minus strand of WOGR01007956.1, from coordinate 1,781 downwards.
TTCTTATAACCAGTTTGTTTTCCAAGGACTGGCAACCCAGTGATGCGATTTCGATACTTACCGGCAGAATTTATCAATTACTAGACGAAAGTGAACCTAGTCTGTGGATATTCCTGGAATTAGCCAAATCATTCGCCACGGTGGATCATATACAAATGTTGGAGGTTTTAGAAAATACATGAATACGAGGAACATCGCTCAAGTTATTCAAAAATTATGTAGATGACAGAAAACAAGTTGTGAGCATTGGAAATCAAGAAATCAAATCTAAAATAGTAACATAAGAGATACCCCAAAGTACTGTTCTTGTACCCCAATTGTTTTCATAATATGTGAATGACTTGTTTTCTTTGAAGACAACTGGTACCACTGTAAGTTTTGCCGAAGATACAACCATCACAAAAAGATCTATTGCAAATATTTGATTGGTTTCTACACAAAAAACTAACGATCAACTTCGAAAAAACTCACTTTGTTTTCTTTACATACTATAAATATATTCTTTCAACTCTTCGTACCTTGGTTGCTAAAAAGAACTCTCAAGTCTGGGAAATATATGTCAAAAATTAAATAAAGTAACTTGGGGTAACATTGGACTTGCATATGCGATGAAATGTTCAGATAAATGAAGTGAAGAAAAATATAAGACCATTGTTATATAAATTCAAATATTTGAAAAAATATTGGATATCACTCACCTCGAAATACTGTATATCACACTAGTGAAATCACGCTTGCATATGGGGAGCACTAGCAATAGCTCATGGAAAAAACTCGAAGTACTACAGAAAAATATACCCAAAATAACTTATAATCAGGAAAATACATATTTAAAAAATGGTTTATTCAAAGAGTCAAATATATTGAATCTTAGACAATTATACGTGTATCTTTTAATTACTTACACATACGAAAATAAACAAATTCTAAAACAGACTGAACACATTCACAATACGCGTAGTAAAACCAGTGACATCGTAAAACTGACCTAATTAAGAAAAATATTTAGCTTGTAAAATATTCAACCTATTGGCGGGTACAAACAAATTATATATTCATCAAATACACTCATTTATTTTGATAGAAAAACTGTTAAAGAATATTCATATCTCACAGACCGACTCGTCATTAACGCAGTTGGAGAAAATTGGTTTTCTTCCGTGAATATTTAGTTATTGTGAAGTTCTTTTTAGACACTGAGTATTTCCATATTTATCGTTAACTCTACTGTTTTAGTTTTGAAGATTACCAACAAAAAGGAATATATTTCAATTTCTCTTGTATGTAGGATCCTATACAGTGTGTAAAAGCCAAATGGAATAAATTAATTATTTCGGTTACTGTACATATTAAAAAAAATCACACACATCAAATTTGAATTATACTTTGACATTCTTCAACGTGAAAATGCCACCCTACCTTCAACCCCTTTCAAATTACAGGTACAATCCCCAATTTTTCAAATGGGACGTATAGGTTTGTGATATATCGTTTGAAAGGTCTCTTCATTCTCTATTCAAAAATGTTATCGCTTTCAAGTTTATTGCAATATTTGAGATAAAATGAATTGAAATCATGTCGTTACCAAAATTCGATAAAATACACTCAATAACTAAAATGTAATGCAAAACTCAATAAAATGTAGAATACGAAAAAGAACTAGGGATGTTAACGAAGTAAATGCACAAAATGTTCACCGCGAACGTCTTGGCAACATCCTAATCTCAAAGAAAACTATCTTCTAACATTATTTAACATATCAGCGTGATCGACCAAATCGC
>WOGR01007955.1:0-12100 GCA_015342045.1 Leptinotarsa lineolata | reverse complement strand
ACAGTAGAAGGAGACACCTCACAAACATTCGCGACGGAATAAGTAGACTGTTCAGGATTTACTACCATCTCACCAGCTTTTTTTTCAATTTTCAATTGTATCAGTTATTCCAGGTATTTCAAATCATTTCATATAACATTAGACAATGGAAGCCCGAACCGAAGAAATTCAACGCATTTGTAATCAAACTATTAACGTCATTCCGTGAATATTAATATTATAATATTTTGTATTCTGAGAAAACATATTATTCTTCTTAATTTTTTATTTGTTCATTCAATAAAAAATCATGAACAAATAAATGTTCACACTTCATTTCTCCACTAGTTGGACATTAATTGATAATCCCCAAGTATCATTTCGAAATGAACATTTTTTTCTGTTTTCATTATAGTTGTTTTCAAAACTGAATATAAGATAAAGAGAATAGTTTTTTGTCTGATTTCTACTACGATTTTTATTCTATAGCAAATTGTTACCGAAATGATGCACGGTAAATTCAATTAGATATTTTGCTATTAAAAAGAATGAAGTGTGGAAATTAATATGTTCATAACAAACTGTTTATCGAACAAACTAATAAAAAGTTTCATGTACATTCACACTCATTAAATATGTTCCATTTCATAAATTCACTTTCAAATGAAGTTTCAGAATGCTTACTATTTTCGAGCGTTTCGTAAACTTTGTGTAATATTTGTTCACGTCATTGATTTATGCGATCACATTTCTTCGGTATTAACTGCCGTCGAAGAAGCAGCTGGTTCGGATGCATTATTCAAAATTTCATAATCCAACTCGGAGGCAAATCATAAAAATCCGAGAATTCCAATATATATCCAGTCTCTAAAAGTAATACGCTACATAAGTTGTGTCAAATGATGCATATCTGAAATAAAAGAGCAATTTCGTACCTTTAGTTTCGCCTTTTTGATGTCTGAATCGATTTCTGCGAGTTGAGGTTATGATTGATCGGGCCATCAATCTGAAATTGAGTGTATTTGGAGTCATTTATGAAGAATCCTCATTACGTTTTATGACAAAAGGGGAATGTAACACTGTTTTTATAAATTTTGTTTAAAATTTGTAAAGTTTTTTGGAGTTGGTTCAATAAATTCACTGATGAAACGAATGGTTTTTTTTTGACTCCTATTACGAAAAAATGTATCAAAGAAGTCAAAATCTGAAAGAAGTTTTCCGAAGTTACGCTTCAGTATTGCCTAATTTTAGGTGTAATATGCTAAAAAAGTTTTTCTTGTAACCATTCCGAAGTTGATGGTAGGTTAGGTAAGGTCACAAGTGAGTCGGTCTATTCGACCCTCCACTGCAACACGCAAGGGTTTATTGTGGCTCACACCTATTCAAACTCTACCAAATGAAACCAGCTTTTTGATGAAGCAGGTTAGTTTGTATGGTGAGTGATCTTTCATGTCAGATGGTAAGGGTGTAGTTCTACCAAACTCTGAAAATCTGATTCAGTCCACTGCGGGGCAGGCACAAAGTATTTGCTCTGCTGTTTCATCATATTCCAAACGAAGGCGACACACATTGCCTTCCGACAGTCCGAATCAAAACACATGATGATTCAGATGACAGTGACCTGTAAGGAGTACCGTTAGACATCGTAGTTCATCGTAGTTTCAAGCTTCGAAGGGTGAATGAACGCCTTGGAGTGAGCCAATCCTGGAAGATTTTAGATGTCTTCAGAACTTCTGGCCATCCAGGTGTTCAATGTTTGTTTGGCAAGGCCTAGAGCAATGCCAACGACGGGTTCTGGTCCGACGAAGCTACTTGCAGCACCCTTTTTTGCAAGGGAGTCAGGAGCCTCGGTGCCTTCCAGGCCAGTGAGGCCAAGAATCCAGACCAGAGACCATTTGTTCAGTATTTCTTTCGAGGAGAGTCGTGTTTGGCAATTGGCTACCAATTTAGACGTTGCTCGCTAGAAGCCAAGAGCTTCCAATGCCGCTTGACTGTCCGAGAAATTTTTTATTAACTTGTGTGTGAGGTTGGATTCTACCAAGTAAATGGTAACCTCTCATTCCATTCCATAAATAAAAATTCCAACGCCTTCATTTTCTTTATTGATCCATCAAATGTATGGTAAATACCACACTATATCTAAGAAACTACAATTTTGGATAATACACTCAGAGACCTGACAGATTAATCTAACTGTTGGTGTTTGAATTCAAGACTTTTTGGGGAGATCAAACGATTATATTAAGCTGCCAATCCGGACTCACCTTCATCATACACTAGTGAAAGAGAGACATTCAGTCTGGTCTGAGACTGCCCTGAAGATCTGTAGGAACTGTCACGCAATCTTTCAGTCCAGCCCAAACCAACTCAACTGGATTCAAACCCGTGTGACATGACAGTAATCGTACAATGTTGCGATTTGCTGCTCAAAAGAGCTAATCTATTTCATACAGCTTGAATTTTGGCTTATAGTTGTTTATGATGGCATATAATTCAGGTTTTAGCATGTTTGTTCCAAATGGAATATTCCTCTCTGATGAATATGATTGCATATTAGCTTTTCGGGGCAATGTCATTTGCATTTTGTCGATTTGGTGCCATTACAACGCTTCTCAATGACAAATTCGGAATCAACTGTTCTGACACACATTCCTTATGATTATCAAGATTCATCTTGTTGTAATAATGAATGTATTATGATTTGATTTCCATCTGAAGTAAGCACAAGGCACAAAGTCATTTTCACCACCGGAATGTATTATGATCAGACGTTGTCCTTTACCAACAGAATTTTTCGCACCTTCCATGGCATGACCACTTCAATCTTTTTGAGGCATGTGTGTGTGGTGTGAATAAATGTTTCATTCATATAAATAATTATTATATATTGAATAGCGTAGATCTCAGCACTGTTCTCTGTGGAACTCCGTAAGTCACAAACCTGTTGTAGCTAATGCTAATAGAGTAAGAAAGTCTCTTGATGACGAGGCCATTAGATTCAGGGTCACCAGAGCTGCCCTCGAGGTGGGGTACTATCTTCCCTACTGTGGTCGCTCTTGATGAATAGTCTGTTTGATGCCCTCGACAGAAGAGAAGTAGATCTACAAGCTCATGCAGATGAACTTCTCATCTTGGCAAGGTCCACGTCGAGAAGGGTGGCTTGCAATATCATCCGAAGTACGATGGACATTGTTCGCAGTTGGTGCCAGAGGGAGCAGATGTCTGTCAACACCAGCAAAACTGTGATGATCACCTTCACCAGAAAGAGAAAATTGGACGATTTGATGCCACTTTTCCTCAATGGTGAGGTCATTCCATTTGAACCGGATGTAAAATATTTAACCATTGTCCTTGATGAAAAACTCTACTGGAACGCTCACTTGGAAAAAGTTTTACACAAATCTAGACTATCACTATGGACATGTTGGAGCTATGGAGATCCTTCTAGATCTACCTCCTATCTAGATTTTTCTGAATATAGACGTGTGCACATCGCCAATTGCACAAATCAATCTAATGCTGCGTAAACCAGACTGCTAGTTGACACTGGAAGTCACGGCATTCTGGGAATGATCTATGATAGTATGTCCCCAACTATCAACTAAGAACTGACTTATACAGTACTTCCCCCAGTAGAGAGGACTGGATCATCCGTGAGGAGGAAATATTTAGAGCAGATAGTTGCTGGTTCACAGATGGATCAAAAACACCTTCAGGATCTGGTGCAGATGATTTCAGTTGCAGAATCTAGACAGAGATATCAATCTACCTAGGGACCTTTGTGACTGTATTTCAAGAGGAAATATATGCTATTGAATTGTGTACGGAGAGATTGGTATAAGCTCTTGGCTCCTACCAAGTAACGTCCGAATCGGTAGCAAATTTACAAAAAACGACTCTCCTCACTAGATAGACTCAACAAATTGTTCCTGGTCTGGATTCCTGGCCACACTGACCTGGAAGGCATTGAAGTTGCTCACTTCCTTGCAAAGAAGGATGCTGCAAGCAGCTTCATCGGACCAGAACCTGTCATTGGCACCGCTTTAGGTTTTGTCAAACAATCATTGAACACCTGGATAGCAAGAAGATTCAAAGACTTCTGGCAAAATCTTCCAGGATTGGCTCACTCCAAGGCGTTCATTCACCCTTCGATGTTCGAAACCAGAAAGTTGTTGAACTTTAGTTGGGAAGAACTACGATGTCTAATAGACTTCCCTACAGGTCACTGTCATCTGAATCATCATATGCAGAGTCTCGGACTATCAGAAGACAGTGTGTGTTGCCTCTGTTTGAAATATGATGGAACAGCAGAGCATAAACTTTGTGCCTGCCCCGCCATGGACCGAATCAGGTTTTCAGAGTTTGGTAGAATATTTTGCCATCTGAGCTGAAAGATCACTCACCATTCAAACTAATCGGCTTCGTCATGAAGCTGGGTTTATTTGGTCGAGTTTGAATATATGTGAGCCACAATAAATCCTTGTGAGTTGCGGTGAAGGGTCGAATAGACCCACTCACTTCTGTCCTAACCCAACCTAACCTAAGTATGAAGTCAGGCGAAAGATACATATTGCAGTTCAATAGATTAAATGAAATGCTGTAATTTGACTTCTAGTGCCTTTCGAATAAGCAATGTTCCATTACTCAATACAAACCAATCACAGTTGACCAACTCTACGAGGCCAATCACAGATGTATAATTTATTACTTTACAGTCGTCTTTGAATCACTTTTATTCGCAAGTAAGCCAAACAACCCTGTATGACAACACTGGCTTTTGACCGACCATCAGATGAATAATATCTCCACAGCGAAAGCTCTCAGGTAACTTTACCAATTTTATGAAGCCCCGTTGGTGCGGAAAGCTCCGCTTTTCATTGCACCTTGGTTTGTGAGGATCTTTTATTGGGAGGTGGGAAACTTTTTACTCTATTTTGAACTCTGATTCGTTTGCGTCGGCTGCTTTCTTGGTTAATTAGATCGGGGAGCTTCTTGCGAATTCATGCAGTTCAAGTTATAAATCATCGGTATTGTAGGTCTGTTGTTTTGAGGTTCATTATTCAGGCTGACGGGACGGCTCTCATTTGTCTTGATAAACTTCACCTTGTGAAGCAATGTGAATCTGCAAATATGGAACAGATATTACTTGGAATTCTGAACGATATGGCTGATTGCAGCTATTCAGCATGTTTTTTAACATGCTAATATTCAAAGAAGTTTTTTTTGATACATTTTGCAAAGAGCTCCAGATGAACCTCAACTTTTCAATTAGAGGGTGCTGAAATTTCAAGGAAAAATATTTTTTTTTGGCAACCGCCCGTAAAGTTACCGATGCTTTGAATGAAAGTAAACCATCTCTGTGCATATTCATAGACTCATCGAAAGCTTTTGATATTGTCAGTCATCTTCTCTTATAGTCCCTGGAGGACATTGGAATGCGGGGTAATATCTTGAATTGAATTTAGGTACGCCATATCGACTATGGCGTACCTCAAGCCTTTGTGGTGGGACCAATTTTATTCAATATTTATATATGTATATATAACATTGAACAATAAGGGTAGTATAATTGGTTTTGCAGATGACACAGCCATCTTTCATGAAGCTGATAACTGGAATCCTTTAAAAATGACCGTTGAAACGGAATTTCCTCTCATGAAGGAGTGGTTGTATGGAAAGTTATCAACTGTTAATGTTGATAAAACATACCTTTGTTCGATCACATACCTGACGATCGCTGCTGATTCACCATTTCATATACAACAAAAACACAAACTAAAATATTTGGGTATAATTATCGGATAATCGCACGTTAAAAGGTGAGGCCTCGTTAATCCATTGCTCGCACAAGTTTAGACTTCTGAGGGTTGACATTCGTCAGAATAAAAATAATTTATCAGCTCGTCTCAGTTCATATTGCAGAGAGAGAAAAACTTCTGAATGTTATAAAATGTATTCGTTATCAAGAACGACTTAAGACTATTTTTGCCTGGCCTTATTATATTTTTTGAATTGTTTGGTGAAATGTTGAAGTACCGCATACCAGCGTAGTCTAGTGATTTTTTTTAACTTGAATATCTCACCTTTTGCAATCTGAATTGATTTTTTTGTCTTGTTTGGTGACCATAAATGTCGCTATTGAGTCCAAAGTTATTTTCATTCTTGTAAATATATGTTAATAGTTTATAAAATAAATAACTGTGAAAGGTAATAATTGCTAGTCTGATCATAGCACGAATTATTCTTTTTGTGCCAGAAAAACTTTGTTACTGGAAGTTGCTAGCCCATAGACTAAGATGTTGTAACTAATGGGCAAGTAGACGAAGCATAGTAGACTGCGATTAGCCCATCTTCGTTCTGGAAGCTTTTAAGGTTCTCTATTGTGAAATATTGTCTATTTAGTTTGGAGCAAATGCTGTCAATGCACTCATCCCAGCTAGAATTTCATCCAGGACGGTGCACAAAAACTGCATTTGGACTGAATAGTAAACTGTTTTGCCTACATATGATATTTTGGGTGATTATGAGACCTACAGAGGATCTGTGGAGTCTGAGCAGTGTTGTATTTGAGTGGTTCATCATCAGGCGATTTTTATGACACCGTTCATCGAACTCGTGGAGGACGTTTTTTGTTTCAGATATACCCTAATCTTCGTTTATGCTGGATACGATTAAAAATGTGTGGTCTGTATACATAAAGACTTTACCGTAACTTATGTGATCAGGTAAATCATTGATGAATTTCTAGAAAAATCAGGGGACCGAGCACACTTCCTTGAGGTATTCCCGAATTAACCAGGTATTCGGTTTCACCCTTGTAGGAATGGTTAAATCCAATCAATTATATTACCTCGCAAATAATTTTGACAATATGAAATCAAAACTGAAGTTGTCGAAAGCACGCGAGAGGTCAAAAAACAGTCCAACCATGAATTCATTTTTATCCATCTTGTCATCAATGAGTTGTACAAAAGAAGTTGTTGCCCCTTCAGTTGAGCAGTTTTTCCTGAATCCGTGTTGGTTTCGGTTCAGTATATTGAATTTTATGAGAGAACTATTGATTTGAGCATCAATAGGCGGTTGTTTTTCTTATGTATAGGTAAAACTACAGACAGTTTGAGTCTAGACGGAAAATTAGCATTTGCCCAAATTTTCATATGAATATCGACATAAATAACAATTGAATTGTTCCTATCAGTACCAGACTTCTGTTCGAATTTCAATATTCAATATAAATTGAAATAAAAATGTTCAGGACGCTCCTCTACGAAAATATATAATGAAAAAATGTGTCTCATTAACTTGTTATTCTACACGGTTGCTGAAAAAAATTGTGTCGGCAACACGTTCAAAAACTCGCAGACAGTATTTTCCGTCAATCATGATACGTTTTACCGAATTGGAGACATAGACGGACACATGTTCATTTCATTCATCGAATACAAGTTTATCTGGATGATGCTTTTTTCACAACAGTCGACTCAGTTATGAGAGTCGATATTTATCAAAACTTCAGACGAGACGACCCTGAGAAAACCAATTAACTCCATCTTTTCAAACTTTCGTTATGATGAGATCAGAACTCTTGAGACAGATTAAAAAAGAATGAAATATGGACAGTTCTTCAAAAATGATTTTATGCATGGTTGTAACTGACAAATTACCCACGAAGTTTATAATTCACTTGTTGACTGGAATCGACTCATTTTGAAGACCTTTCATCACTTGAAGTCTCTGAAAGATTCATAGGAAATTGAAAAAAATGAATAAATGTGTGACAAAAGACTGGAAAACGAGGCTTTTGAAAAATATAACTGTTCTTTAATGATAATGATAATAACGTTGATTTGACAAGTAGCAAGTGAGCCAAACGTTGGCAATATACTCACGAGAGCCAGAAACTCCAGAGTAGTTTCTGAGTACTGTATGTAAGAGAACATAATGGATACATATATAATATAACATTGAAATACATTCATAAATATATCATAATCGGATATTTTACAAAATAGACGTGTTGATGAAATAGCAACTTGACTGGAATCAACTCATTTTGAAGACCTTTCATCACTTGAAGTCTCTGAAAGATTCATAGGAGATTTAAAAAATGAATAAATGTGCGACAAAAAACTAGAAAACAAGGCTTTTGAAAAATATTACCATTCTTTAATGATAATAATAATAACGTTGATTTGATAAGTAGCAGGTCAGCCAAACGTTGGCAATATACTCACGAGTGCCAGAAACTCCAGAGTAGTTTTTGAGCACTGTATGTAGGAGAACATATTAAATACATATATAATAAAACATTGAGGTATATTCATGAATATATCATAATAGGATATTCCACAAAATAGACGTGTCGTTGAAATAGCAACTTAGAACTGACAGAGTAGAAGAATATAGTCACAAAAATATCAAAAACAGACATATTATAGTACAAATGATATGAAAATGATTATAACAAATGGAAGTATCAACAAACATCAGAAGATATTGATTTACATTGTATATACATTCATTGAATAATTATTACTGTTATGATAACACTAGTTTACATCAAGTTTACGACTGTAAAGCCAAAGGCAGTTCTTTGTTAATTTTTGGCCCCTCAATGCGAAACTGATAGTGAAAATTTTCTAACACGTAAGATTTTTTGAGTAATGATTTTTTCACAAAAATTTAATGAAAATGAAATTCCAAATTTGCTTTTCCCCTGAATTCGAGAAATTGTTTTGAATCTGGCAACATAGATTTGGAAATGTATGATGACCAGGCAGGTTTCGATAATGTGCCAGAAAAAAAAGGTCCTTATTTTCCCTAGATTGAAGGAAGAACACCCCATTCAATCGAACAACCTGAATTAAATGACCTAGTCCGAGACCTTCACTTGTCCAAAGAGAATGCTGAACTATTGGGGTCTGGATTACAACAATGGAATTCACCAGCCACTAAAACCAAAGTTACAATATTTAGGAACCGTAACCATGAGCTATCCTCGTTTTTTACTATGCAGGATAAAATGTGTGTTTGTGTAAATTCAAATGGTGTGATGAAAAAATTAGGATTTGCACATAACCCGGACGAATGGCGTTTATTTATAGATTGGTCTAAAACAAGTTTGAAAGCCGTTCTGCTCCATAATGGCAACGAAAGACCCTCTATTTCTCTTGGACATGCAGTTGCCATGAAGAAAGCATACGAAAGTATGTCACTTATTCTAAATGGAATAAGTTGTAATACGTATAAGGGCAAGTTTGTGGTGACCTAAAAGTCATAGGACTAGTACTAGGTCTTCGGAGCGGATTTACGAAGTTTTGCTGTTTTCTTTGCCTTTGGAACAGTGGGGCAACACAGAGCCATTCTCAAATAAAAGAATGGCCTCTGAGAAATAAATATATTCCAGGTCGAGCTAACGTGAAGAATATACCTCTTCTCAATCCCAAAAAGTTTTGTGTCCATTACACATTGAACTGGGGTCTGAATGAAAAATTTTGTGAAAGCATTAGACAAAGAAGATGCTGCTTTTGAATATCTTAAACACGTTTTTCCAAAATCACGTGATGCAAAGTACAAGGACCACAAATTAGAAAAATATCAAGTGATCAACAGTATGATCTAAAATTGAGTAATTTCGAATTAGCTGCATGGAGTTCTTTCAAAAGAATTGTTTCGGAGTTTTTAGGGAACAAGAAAGTGGAAAATTAGGAAACACTTGTAGAAGAACTACTTGAAAACTACTGCAGAATTGGAAGTCGCATGTCTTTCAAAATCCATTTCTCGCACTCCCTTTTGAATTTTTTTCCAGAAAATTTTGGTGCTATCAGTGACGAACAAGGGGAAAGGTTTCACCAAGACTTACTGACAATGGAACAACGTAACAGAGGCAGATGGGATGCAGCAATGATGGGGGATTATTGTTGGTTCCTCATGAGGGAAAACTATGAAACATATAAAAGAAAGTCAACATTTGCAAAAAGGTTATGCACAAAAGACTTTATTTGAAGTTTTTTTCATGTGTATTGTAAATAAAGTCTGTTATCCTTGAAATATAATGTTTTCTTCTTGTTTTGATCTTATATTTCCCTATAATATGTGGAAATTTTTGTATCAAATGAAAATACCTATAACTCAGAATTTATACGTAATGAAAAATTTTTGATGTTGGATTCGCAGTCAGGATGCTTCAAAATCTCATATATAGCCATTATAATATCAGTCGCAATTGTTTCTTCTCATTTGTTGGCTAGTGAATCATTTGAACATTATGATTTCGCTCAACCTTGTAGGATTGAGATCAAGTCCGAAAGACACATATAGAGCAAGTGGCGAAATCGAGCATAAAGACTACGAAACCTGAACATACCACATTATGCTTACTCAGCTAATGGTCTGTTATTTGCATTATTTTATTCGAATTTGGCGTGTTCAAAGAAAATCCCGGCGTTTTTCCGGCAGCAGTGACAGGAAAAACGCGCTTTCGGATGTGGATTGAGGTCAGTGCATTATATTCAAACACACGAACTCTGTCGATTCGATGTGGTGCTCGTGGAACCGAGATTTTCCATGGCCTGATTTGAAGTGTTACTCTGATCAAAATCAAATGTGGAAAATATTAAATTCCTTTATGGAAGCATTTTGCCACGGAAAATTCCGTTAATTTATGCAGAATGATGGTTACAAAGACATCAAAAATGTACTGTTTGATGGAAAAAGTTCTACCAAGTGAAAAAACCTAGAATTGTTTTTCCAAAGGTATATGATTCCTTAGTTGATTTGACTGATCAACAATGAGAATTAAAATTGCTTTCAGGAAAAAACGAAAGACATCCGAATTGTAATGTTAGTCACTGGCATGGTAAATAATTTCAACGAAACTGATTCAGTGACAATTGAAAGAAGAAAATTCCCAGAATACTAAGCAGCCGAAATTGGAGTTTTGGGAACATTTGCTGCAGAGCTCAAGAGCTCCTCACGATCACTAACAGAACAAACGGGAATGTCACGCGAGACTGTAAAAAAAGCATTGAAAATGCATAACTTCCATCCTTATAAAATGCAGATTCTTCAAGAGCTCCACAAGGATGATAAACATGAAAGAATTAATTTTTGTGAAATAATGTCGCATCTAGTCAATGTCATCCCTTATCTCCTGTGAAACATCTCTTTCAGAGATGGGTATTAATTTTTTTGAATGGCAATGTTAAAAGTCGAAATTGTCTCTATTGGAGTGACGAGAACCCACATATTCTTCGGGAAGGGCATACACAACACCCACAAAAAGTTGATTTTTGGGCTGAAATTTTCGAAAATGCCATTATTTCTGGAAGAAAACTTTACTGGCAACCTGTACCTTGAAATGCTTGAAGAGACTATCGATTCTCTCATAACTCACGAGCTAAAAGCTCGAATGGATGTAGAAAGTAATGAACTTTTGCAGGAGGATTTGTTACATCTTCGAGAGATTTCCGGATAGATAGATTGGCAGAAGGGGAGCAGTGGAATGGCCTTCGAGATCACCGGATCAAACACCTTTAGATTTTTTATTTGGGAGTATTTCAAATCAGTTGTTTATGAATGTCGTCCATTCTGCTCTAAACAGTAATGAAGTTTGTTTTCGAACTTCTAACGTTACAGAAAACTTCACTAGGAATTGATTAGCATGCTGCTGTAATTCTGTTTTCGAATTTCTCACCATCAGAAGACTGTGTTTCATTATTGTTTTATTATTTGAAACACCCTGTATATGAGAAAGCAAATATTTTGCCTTATATTTGTCAGTATGACTTCATTATCAGTCTCTTTCAACTACCTACACAGTAAGGTCTGTCCGGTGAACGTCTGTCGCCAAACCTACTACTTCCTCGGCTGATACCACGTTAGATATTGAATTATATCTGACACTAATGTAAGATTCCTCCCAGATGCCAGTCTCGCAGATGTTTCTCGTTCTTCGAACAGCAGGACCATGCTGAAATTATTGAAGGAGATCAGCTGCAGACCGCGGTTTCGATTATCTCTCATCAGTACTGTTGAAACTTATGTTGAACTAGTTTTCATATTACTTTTATTTTGAACCGGCAACCCTGCGAGGTGCCAGCTGTGAGACCTTCCTAATGAT
>WOGR01007954.1:0-12100 GCA_015342045.1 Leptinotarsa lineolata | reverse complement strand
GAGATTTCGCCCTTTCGAGTCGGAAAGCGATTGGACGATGCTATACACGGCGGTGTTAATTTGCCAGATGTCAGCCTCTTCTGTTAGAACACTATGAACCTCCGCATCCAAACAAGCCAGTTCTTGTGGCTTCAGGAGCCTGATTATTATTATTATTTACTTGGTACTTGAAAAACACATTGTCTAAGATTATCTCTCGTATATTATTTCAAATCTTTTACGTACAAAAGGCAAAATTGAAAAGTATGTAGTTCTAACAATAAAAATTTTTCGTGCAAATTATAAGATACACTCATTATTTCATTTTGTTCTAAATAACAAATAAAAAAACTTACGAGAAACAGCTGATACACGTGCTTGTTGTTCCTACATGACATCTTGGTCCAAAAAGTATGGGTGAATCGTGAAAAATTATTTCGCCAACCTCGATATCTTTTTTAGCAAATATTCCAAAGCCTCCCAGTGTAGATTCTCTTATTTCCCATGAAGCTTCTTTTTCAATAATGCCGTTTCTCTCCAAATAACCGTTTATTATATAATCCAGGTTTTCCTTCGTTCTTCTGGAGTTCATACCTATTGATGTGAGAGAAAACTAATTGTCTTTATTATAAGAATCAAAGATCGAAATTACAGGTCTATTCAATTTAGAATCCCCGTATGGCTTTTCCTTATTCGAAATCATTCATACACTATTCAGCAATTCTACAACTGATAGTTTTTGATTCATTTGAAAGAAAAGTAATTTTTTTGCAAAATTACAAAAAGATTATTTTCATTTGAAACTCAATGTTTTTCAAAACTAATCAGTTTGAACCGGTCGAACTTCTAGGGGTACAGTGAATTGTGAAGCGGTAAGGATTATTTTCAACTGGGGTGATAATTAGGGGGCGATATTCACATTTTTTGTCGTCGCAATGAATAGGAACCAACAAATTTTTCGTCGTAGCTCGCTTAGTTTTGATGCCAGAACTTTTATAAAAAAAAACAAAAGTGAAAGTTTTTTTAAGCACAAAGAAGGTTCTACGAGATTCCCCAGAAAAATATATTGTTTTTTTTTTTGGTAATTCACCATTTTTTCACTTTTCATAAGCTACATTTCTGCTAATAATTACTTTTCCAATAATATACTTACATTTTGAGTTATTCGCGAACATTCGCCCAAAAATATGGGATAATTTGTTGAAAAATTGACACTTTCACTCGCAAACAAATCTAAAAGTTTCGACATACAGATGAAACGTGAAACCGTATCATAATTAGAGGGAACACAATAAGCCGTGCTCTAGAGGAACTTATAGTACTAAACGTTTTGTCTGCTAATGCGACAGACATCTTCAGTGGTATATGCGTTGAGTGCGAGAACACTGAAGATGTCTACAGCAGTAGCATACGAAACGGTTGATATTACTAGTTCTTTTCGATCATGGTTAAAGCATGAATTTTGGGCTCTCTAATCGTGACTTCGGCTGTGAAAGCCTATGTTCTAGAAACGTATCATAGTTTCTTATGAAAGCGTTATAAAATAGTTTCGGCATTATCTTAGGTTCAAGAGGAAAAGAGCAGATGCATACATACTTGCAGGTGGATATTTTAAACATCTGATGTAATTAATTTTTTGTATGTTCACTTAATTTTGTGTAAGCAATACAAAATGTATTTATAAAAATTTATTTCAAAATTTTACTTTTTGAAAATCGGACTCTTGAAAGAATTATTGTATAAACGCACATGGTGTTTTTTTTTGTGAGAAGCAAATCAATTAATTTTATTTTTCCATGTGTAAACCGTGAGTCGCTCTGAAAATATGAGAATACCAGATATGCTCAGAAAGAAATAGGATAATTGTAAATACCTCACGTGGTGCAATATTCTTTTGGTACATAGGAAATGCATCACGAAAATATCTAGGGTTATAATAAAGTTGAAAAATGAATTGACATAACATCAGAAACCAGTAGTTAAAAGGCATTTAGGATATATGTTTATCTATATCTTTTTGTCAAAATGGACGCAAAAATAACGTTTTCAAGTATTAACATGTTACTGAGAAACACCTTGTACGACAAAATGTTGAGACACCTATAATTTTCAACAATTTATCCAACGGTGCAATATCATTTAGTTTATTAATCATTGGCGATGATCATCTGGAAGTGAGATGATTACCTAACATTATGTAATGAATAAGGTAAAATGTGCTCGTGGAAAAAGTATAGTGATTTATACGTTGAAAATCATATTCATCGCAAATTTTATACAGAATATTTGTTTATCAATCTTATAAAAGTAGTTAAATAATGTCACTTACCTAAAGAAATTATTGAAAAGTTTCTTAATGGTCAACAACTACTCAAAAACTGGTCGTATTCAATCAATGTACTCTTCAAACGAGAATTATGTGATATACTTCTCCAGATCTTGTTTTGCACTTCATAATAGATTGTCAATAGTTTTTGAACCTGATCTATTTTTAATGGGGATATCAATTGGGAGCATCTATTTAGACGAAATGGCAAGGAGTGCTTGTTACGCGTAAGTTCTGCATACTTATGATAGGTCTACTTTATTATCGGGCAATTGTTTGTTTCAGTAGTTTTCATGTTTAAATTTACTTACACCGGCGATCCGCATAATATTTACTACTTCCGAAAATACATATTTTTAGATGCAGTGTACACCTTCAGGACGTTTCATCTGATATTTTTATTGGCAGTGAAGAAAGGTGATTCATATAACCATACAGGGCGATAGAGAAATGTAGAAAGTTGCTCTAGGCTCTAGGTAGACGAATATCATAGTCTCAATCTTGTACTATCGTCGTTCGCGACGACTTGACCTTTAACAGTATCCGTATTTGATAAAACTTTCTTGATACTAATTTATACACAAAAAGTACAGAGAAACTGACAGTAATTATTATGTACTTTTGGAATATGAACAATCATTGTAAAGAGCTTATTCATCGTTTTCACGATGATCCTAGAAATATGATAATGTAGGTTATGTAAAAGAAAGGGCGATGACATCTCCCCCTACGAAGACGCCATCTATGGGATCGACAGAGAACTCAATCTTCGAATATCAAATATAAACGAGGCTCTCCAAGGCAGTCAGTTGCAAAGCCAAGCTCCGACATCCATCGCCCTTACTGACTCAGACTTGTCCTTTAAGGACAGTTGTGTCCGGCAATGCATTTGTGGTTCAGCCTAGCATCACTGATGAGACAATTGGCAGGTCAAAACAGCGCTGTCTGGTGTGGAATCATGAATGCGCTGTTTGAGCTCTATTTTACAAATAGTTGCCTTCAGTGAAAGCTGCAGTGAAATCCAGAGGACGAATCTCGTCGGCGGTCGACGGCTTGGGGAGCCAAGTGTATCTTTGATATTCGAGGATTGAGTTGTCTGTCAATCCCATAGATAGCGTCCTCGTAAGAGGAGATGTCCCCGCCTTTACTTACTTAGGTTTGTCCCTCAAGGGCAGGCGAGTCCAGCAATGCATTTGTGAGATCGTGAAAGCTGAGAACCAGCAACTCAAAAAAGTAAACGTCAGGTTGATGGATGAGATGAGAAAAATGCCAGCAAGCTAGCACACCCTTGAGAGTGCCAGAGAAGCAGACAAGACCAGCATAGAGGATGAAAATCCGAAATGCGCGAACAAGAGTGGTCTTTCTATAGTTCAGAGTAAAATTCCAAAGATCATTGCACGCAAAGGTAAAAACATGACATCAGCAGAAAGAGGGTCCCTAATAACTATTGTCATCTGCATGAGTCCCGCAGGGATATTTGTCCCTCCTATGATAATCTTCCCTCGAAAAAATATGTCCGAGGCTTTGATGAGGGGAGCTCTAGTTGGTTCCATAGGAAGAGCTCATCCATCTGGATGTATTCAAACTAATTTATTCACTCAATGGTTTCAACATTTCGTTGAATATGTAAAGCCAACAGAAGCATCACCAATGCTTTTGATTCTTGATGGCCATTGTAGTCACACCATGAATATAGAATTGATAGATCTAGCGAAATAGAATTATGTGACAATTCTATCTTTGCCACCTCATTGCACGCACAAAATTCAACCCCTTGATCGTACTGTCATGGGTCCTTTAAAATGTTACTACAGTGAAGAATTCAGAGTGTTTCTCCGGTAACATAACAGACCTGTAACACCATATGATGTTGTTGAGCTATTTGGAAGAGCCTACATCAAGTGCCAAACCGCCGAAATTGCTGCAAATAGTTTTAAAATTGGTGGAATATATCTATTTAATAGTCCAAACCCGCTAGCTTCGCGATTGGAGAATTCTGATGAAGCTCAACCAGGGCCATCAGGAATCCAATCACTAGTTACTCTCTCTCAAATTTCTCCCATGCCAATAGTAAAAAAGGAACGACCAATAGAGGCCGTAAGCCAGCAAAATCCGCAATAATTTCAAGTTCCCCTTAGAAAAAAAACCTTGAGAATGCACAATTTAAAAAGTCGGGAAAGGCGAAGACAGCACAGAAAAAAATGTTAAGGGAAAAGGCAAGAAGAATGTAACAAAAAACACAAATGAGAGAAATATTACAGAAAGTGAGTCATCAAATTCAAATCCTGCTGTCTATGGAAATTACAGACTCATTCGACGATATAGCAATGAAAAATGAGTCTGCAGTCCCAAATGATGAGGATGCAGAGTGTTTTTTCTGAAATGGAAAATATAGTGAGGATAAAAGGGGTGAAGAATGGGTAAAGTGCCTAATTTGTGAAATGAGGCTTCACGGAGATTGTGGTGGTTATGAATCTGTTATTTATGTATGTGATTACTGCAAGAAATCATGACTAATAAAAACAGTCATTTAAGTTAATATTTAACACTGATCTGTGATTATTGTGACTGATAATTATATTAGTGTAAGCTATTTTGTTATAAAAATTATTACCAAGAGAACTGAAAACTATAAAACTGTTACAAAAATAAAAAATTTATTAGATGGTAAGGAAAAGTGTAAGCAAAGTCAAAGAAAAAAAGGTGATCATAATTTGGCATAATATATTCTTTCTATTATTAAAATTTAATAATTTTCTAACCATTTGATGTATTTTTTATTGGGCTAAGCCATTTTTTTCTCTACTTATTCCCAAAAAACAAACCAGTATTCCAAATTTGCTGCAATTTCTCTATTCTATTTGTGCTTTAGCAATTTCGTCAATAATGTATTTAATAAATGTGGTTTTATGTTCATTCACTTCTGCTTTCACCATATTATCCTTTTTGTGGTTGTAGTAGGAATTTTTCAGCTTTTCTAGAATAGTATAGAGCGTTGTCTAAAACAGTTACACAATTCTCTTCTAGTTTCGGAACTATGTTCCTAAATCAATTCTCAAAAGATATGCAATCCATTTCCTGGTGATAGTCGCCTGTTTTCTTCAACCCGAAGGCCTACAAGGCATCGGGGACAAAACAGGTTTCGCTTCCTATGAGACAAACCATCAACCTTTTTCCTTTTCCTGAAAAGTGATTAATTTTATTTTAGTTGAAACAGGAGAAGCGTTTCTTTTCATACGAATTACATCACATAACAATAACAATTCAACTTTTTCACAAACATACACGATTTCTTGAGAATATAATAAAATTATTCTTACCTATAGGGTTCTTTAAGCCAGTTCAGAGGCCATCTAAAAAGGCTTGTCTTGAAGAAGTTATTGATTCATCAACCCAAATTTTGGACTTAGTGTGCCCTGCGTTTACCCACGTTTCATCCGGGTAATAGACTTTTCTATTCTTTCTTCTGTAGGCTCTTATATTCATTAAATATTGTCGTCTCCACAATACTATCTCTAGTTTCTCGAGCAAAAAACCATTTCTTCCTTTTTTATTAAATTGGAAACCTTTTTTTATAATTTGTGGAATGTCGACCTTTTGAAATTTGGAAGATCAGGATCATTGTTTACAACTTTTAGAACTGAATCTATTGTTGGCATTTCGTTTCGAAAAAAAAGATGTACTTTCCTTTCAATAGCGTTCAAATCAAAATCGTCTACCTTATCAATAATTTTTTTTCGTGAGGGATATGTTTTTGGAGCCAAAAAATGCTATTCTCTCATAACTCCAAAGACACTTGAAGTAGATATACCAGCAATGTTTTCTACTTTTCTCACGATTTCATCAACGGACAATAAAGGATTTGCTTCAATTCGATTTTTGTAAATGTTCATAATTACATTTTTATTATGAATATTAAGGTGCAGTTTTTTTGCTCGAACTAAGATATTACATTTGAATGGATAACAATTTATTTCAATATAAAATAGTGATTTTCAAACTGAACTACATTTTGAGAACAATTTTGATGTATGGGTTCTGAGTTTTCGGTTGGTCACATAGACTGCATTCAGATCCACTCAGGAAAACTGAGTTGAGACATAGCATTCTTAATCCAGTCGGGTACCACTAATGAGATCTATGGAAAGAAGTATTTTCACTATATCAATAAGTAGAATTGACGGATCAAGGTCGCAAGTTTATTGGTCAAAGTATAAGTGACATTGAACCTTGTTTCATAGAACATTTAAACAATCCCATTATTGTCTATCACGCTTCCGAGATGAATGAAAAAAGTCGAAATGTAATAGAAAGAAATTTATTCGGATCAATAAAAAACCTTCAACGTACAATAGATTTTGCAACATTCAATGAGTTTCATTCGTTTATCAAAAATATATATTTATAAGGTCGACGAAATAATCAATGGGATAAATTATTAAAATCAGCATTGGATTAATCCAAATTAAGAATGAACTCTTCTCAGATCGTACTGAAAAAAAAGAAAACCATCCCTATCTTTTACGAATTATTATAGTACTCTAAATGGGGTTCTATAACATCATTCGGAGACATCTGCACTAGTAACTTTTTGTTAAAACTATGTAATTGAAGAACAACATGGTACCGGCAGATAATAACGCTGCTATGGGAACTGTGATCAGCCAAGCCGATATTATATTCCTGAAAAAAAAATCTTCAATGATTTTATCTTTTTTTACTGTATAATACAATTCAGTATACAATGTGTAAAAGCCAAATTAAATAAACTCATTATATCGGTTACGGTATATTTATTTAAAAAAATCTGAAACACGTCAAATTTGAATTATAATTTGATATACTTCAACAGAACAATGCTACCCCTACCTTTAACCCCCGTCGAATGACAGCTACAACCCTCAATTTTTGAAAGGGAAAGTCTAGGCTTGTGATATATCGTTTGAAAGCTCTTTTCATTCTCTACTCAAAAATAATATCGCTTCCAAGTTTATTGCCACAATTAAGATAAAATAAATTAAAATCATGTGGCTACTGAAATTCGATAAAATACTCTAAAAATTCATTGCAATATACTTAAAACTTATTTCATTTTGAGGTATTGGTAATAAGAATGTATGTTCTTTTTAGATGGTATCCTTCAGAAAACTGTAAATAATTTCCGTGGCAACTTTTGTTTAAAACGCCTTGTCAAATTGTTTTGTATTTTACAACATTAGTTATCAGTATTTTAATTTAAGATTGAAGTTCGTTAACTTCAAGTCTGCCAAATGGTTAGATTAACGGAAATGCATAAAATAATAGTTCTACAAATGATTGGTTACGGAGATAAAACCCGAACACAACTGTAAGTAGCTCGCCTATTTCATGAGAAATTTCCTAATTTACCGCCCATATTAGATGTGATGCTTGAGGTTGAAGAAAAACCCACATTCATCGAGTAGACATGCATCTACTACATTCAATGTTAGCCATACATCGATAGTAAACATATTAAAAGAAAATGAAATAAGGAGCTTATGGAAGACGATTTTGATAGAAGAACTAATCGACAAAATTGCCGCTACTGGTCAACGGAAAATCCTCACTGGATGAGAGAAGAACACACGCAATACCCTCAAAAGGTTAATGTTTGGTCAGGGATAGTAGGAAACCATATCATTGGTCCCCTTTTCATTGAGGGCAACTTGAATGGCGATAATTATTATTTGGCACTACTTCAAAATGATGTCATTTCAAGTTTAGCAAATTTACATCCTGATCCAGGAAATCCTCAAGTTCCAGGGAATAGGAAATGGTTTCAGCAGGATGGAGCACCACCACATCACCAAGTAAATATCTGGCAATACCTCGATACAACATTTCCCAATCGGTGGATAGGATCGATTGAATGCCCAACGCGATCACCTGATCTTTCATCATTAGATTTCTTTTTATGGGAATATGTAAAGAGCAATGTGTACAAAACTAAACCGTCAGATTTGAATGACTCAAAAGAACGAATAACGCTTGCGATTATGTCGGTCACGCCTGATATTTTAAATAATGTTAGAAGACAGTTTCATTTGAGATTAGGATGTTGCCAAGACGGTGAACATTTTGAACATCTACTTCGTTAACATCCATAGTTCTTTTTCGTATTCTACATTTCATTACGTTGTTTTGCATTACATTTTAATTTTTGAGTGTATTTTATCTAATTTCGGTAACCATATCATTTTAATGTATTTTATCTTAATTATTGCAATAAACTTGAAAGTGATAACATTCTTGAATAGAGAATGAAGAGATCTTTCAAAAAAAATTGGGGGTTGTACCTGTCATTCGAAGGAGGTTGAAGATGGAAGTGGCATTTTTACATAGAAGAATTTCAAATTATAATTTACATTTGACGTGTTTCGGGATTTTAAAAAAATATGTATAGTAACCGAAATAATGAATTTATTCCATTTGTCTTTTAAACACACTGTATAATAGATATTTGTGGAGATAACCACATCGAATAATGGTTTATTTTTGAGTATATGAATTTTTTCTGAATTGGCTACTCTGTTTATTTGTTATTAGGGTCAATTTTGTTTTTATATTTAGATGATGTTTATATTGTCCATATTTGAGTTTCATTTATTGTTTGAAAGTCACTGTATAAATTTTTTCACCCACTTTAGTGAGGTTTTTGTTTGGAAGACATGCGTTTTTCTGAGCTCGTTACTCTGCGTATATAACATTAGTGTCAGTTTTCATATGTAGCTGATGTTTATTATCAATTTTTGAGTTTCACTTTCTGTTTTTATTGTATTCACTTTCTGTTTTTGATATTTAGCTAAATATCCAACAAAATATCGAGTTTACAATATTTGAAACAATAATTTCAGATTAATTATTTCTTTCAAAGAATGAAAAATTACTTTTGAAATTTGACCATTTCGTGAATAATTTGTGTAAATTGACAAAAATCTGAAATTCTATTTTAGTTTCTCAAAATTTGATGGAACTTCGACGCTATATAAGCGAAAAAAATACAAATCATAAATTAATTCAAAAATTCCAACAAAATATGGAGTCTACAATATTTGTACAATATTTGGGATAAATTTTTGATTTCTTACAAAAATTAGGATAATTTTTCGAAATTTCATCATTGTGACTTCAGTGGGAAATGTGAAATTGTACACTATTTCTCATTATGAAATTTCATGCTCCACAGTGAATCCTTATCCGATATGATTCTTTTGTGGAAAAAGTCATAAAAAAGACAGAAAAAGTCTGCTTATTAAAAAACAACAGATTTTGAGTCACAGTATCTACAGAGTGATCCAGAAAAATTAATAATGAGTTTTCTTCCAAAACAACTATTTTCATTTTGAATCATATGCTTCAAACAAGATGATCCGGAAAATGCGAAAAACAAAAATTGTTTTCACTTTTTCCCAAGTTACGAAAAACTTTCCTACCTGAACAAACTCCAATCCACGCCTTTTTTGGATGAACTGAAGTAGCCCACGAAGACAACAGAGCCGACCTTGCAATGAGTAGTTGAAATGGGTATGCCAATCTTGCTTGCTAATAATACTGTGAAAGCTGAGCCAATTTCAATGGTAAAGCCCCTGGAAACAAATACATATACAGTGTGTCCAAGGTAAAGATCTCTATAATGGGGATCTCGGAAATGTAAGAGAAATGATGAAAAAGAGGGTCTATAAACTGTGTTCCAAATATCTCAATGAACATACATTTTAAAACCAAAGCCATGTTGATGTTTAGATATTCGTTTTCCGTTTTCAAGATATAAAAATTATTGCTGAAAAATTTTCAGAAGAGAAAGAAACGTTGGCTTCATCTTTCAGAGAATATTTTGAACACAATTTCAGATTTAAGTATTATAGAATAATATTGTGGCGTACTTACCTCGTATTCGTAATAAAAAATTCTATTCAATGTATAGAGTTATATAAAAATAAAGTTGACAATGATTTCTCAGAAACGAAAAGTTGTAATGAAAATTTCTCATTGCCTTCATACAGAGAGAGGTGTTGATTGAAAAGTAGTGATGAAGTTAAATTTATTCAACATTTGGAACAAAAATTAAGAGTAAATCGGCAAATTTTGTTTTTTAACAGATTTTGAAACATATTCCTTGATTTGCGCAATTTTCTATAATTTAAACATCTTCGTATCTCTTCTGAGATCCCCATGATAGATATCTGTACCTTGGACACACTGTATATTGAACAAATTGAATTTCAATAAAAATAAATAATCTTCAAAATATCAATGCAATTTTCATAAGTACTCTAGGTTGCAATAATCTTACGTAGATGGGGTTATAGTCGTCAAATCTTCCCCAATCGTCTCGATAACCCTCCTTCCCCACAGCCAAAGCCCCACGGATATACCAAGTCCGCCGTACAGCAAAATGAATAATGGCGTTTCGGATTTTTGCTGTACAGTTCCCTCAGAGTAGATCAACCAAAGAGTGATAAGGGGTCCAATGGCATTACTGAAAAACAATTATGGTAATTGGTATTTTGTGGGTTTGTTGGTCGTGGTCTGGAAGTTTTTATGCGGTAGACATTGTAAAAGGCGGTGAGGCAACTACAGTAGTGAGGATAATTAGAGAACTATGTCTGTTGCCTTTGATGATGTCTACCACAGTAAACGAAACGGCAGGCAGAAAATCCTGCAGACCACTGTCAAAAACACAGAAAATGGCTTTGATTATCTCTTCAGAATTGGAACACTGTTTACTTTTGAGAAATATGTTTCTCACAGACCTTACGTCATTTCCTCCATGTGCGAAACTTCCGAACATAGCGGTCAAAGCTTGTAGAAAACTGAATAATTTCGAAACGCTCTTGTTTTCAAGTGTCAGATCTGGAATATCTTGAACGTCTGTGACACATGAATCCCGCCCTGGAATATTAGATGAAAACGGTCAGTAGCAAAACAGTTATCAGGCATTCCAATAATTATTTTCAGTGTTAATTGAAGTTAGTAAGTACATTCTTCTAAAACTTTAAGTCTTCTAAAAACTTCAAATATGGTAAAGCATCTCAGGAGACAACAGTCAAGGATTAAAATATCCAAATAACATATTTTTGTGCCAATAAATTATGAGAATGAATTTTATGTATTCAAAATACATTCAAAATAACTACACTGATGGTCTTATATGATAAGAATGAAGAAGTATATAATAGGTACCTATTGAAAAAAAATTACAATTTTTCGAAATCAAAACTGAACTAAAATAATGCCAAATAAAAATCGATGAAGAGAGCTATCATAAATATTATACACTTTTCATTTTGTGAAATTTCCTTAATTTTCAAATCATACATGTATATTGAAATTAGAAACTTACAAATAAATGAAATATATCATTTGGATTTGAAGATACTTTCTAGAAAAGACAGATTTTTTCCGATTTATATTTCGAAGAAAAATATACCAACAGATATTTGTTAATTTTTAATCCTTTTTCAAAGTTTTTTTATCAACTTTTTTTCAGTAAGAGATTAAATAACCAAAAACAAATTTTCTCAAAACGTATTGGTAATCCGAAATAAATTTCTCTTCTACAAACACTCATTCATTTAGAAAAATATGTAAAATAATTTTTTTGATGATTTAATTTTTTTATTCAATTCAGTATCTATAGAAGTAGAGAAAATTTTTGAACGTTTAATAAAACAGTCTTTATTATTTGTATTACTATCTCATAGGTCGAACAATAAAAGAGTAATAATAAATTGTTTATTTAGATATACAGGGGAAAATATATTACTTTTCATA
>WOGR01007953.1:0-12100 GCA_015342045.1 Leptinotarsa lineolata | reverse complement strand
GATTCCATCCAGAAAAGAGACATTCGCCTGATTGGAAACAAGAACGATAGAAAAACTTTCAATTCAAGGGAGTATATTTTCAGATGAAATTATTTTTTGGGAAAGAAAGGTTATTGCTTTCTATATCTTTATATTTATACATATAATGTGATAAACTTCAATTATGAGAAAGGAAGCAATTCATTTGCGAACAAACCCTTTCACCAAAATGTGTAGATCACACATATAAGTTAATTTCAGATACAAACTGGGAGAGAAATCCTCCTCGAAACAACCACTATCATATAAACATTGAATTATACAAATACACTTTTTCCTATTGATATTGTATTCCTTACATTTGTCATGAAGTTGATCAGATATCATTCACAGGAACGCATCCCAATATAGTATGTATATGAAAGAAATGAAATTTCACTTACATGGAACCCTGTCATAGTCCAAGGCGACCATCTCTCTGTCAGAATGAGAAACTTGTCTTATCACCTCGTCAGCACCAATCTAGATAACATTACATAAATTGATATCTTAAAAAGTATCTCCGAACGGTGCTGAAGAGGTAATAAGACAAGTGTTTTATGTAAGTGATATTTTTTCTCTATCATATACATATTATATCGTTCCTGTGTGTGCGTTCCTGTGAATAATATCTGATTCGAATACATAAGAAATGTTTGCAGTACAATTTGAATGTTTATATAAAAAAGTTGTTTCGAGAAGGTTTTTTATCATCCAATTCGTGTATCTATGCATGATCTACACATCTTCGTGAGGAGTATTGGAAAAACACTTTATTGTGAGATTTTAATTAAACAGTTTTACAGAAATGCAACACGTGTTTCGTTATACAATGGCTTCTTCTGGCGTGTCTTCACAACCTAGCTAACTTATTCTACATAAATCATGCATTATATAACTTAACAATTTGAAGTACCTACATTCCAAGTACCTGAATTATACCTGGTCATTTGATATTTCATACGTACCAAGTTTATAATGAAGTACCTGAGCTTATGTATCAGTTTCCACATTTGAAAACGTATTTAGTAATGGGGACTTATTTAATTCTGATTGGTCGTTCAGTAAAATACATGAATTCTTGAATCTATCAATTTCTAAACATTCTAGAAGATTGAGTTTCAAACTTTTCCCTTCTCAATGTAACACGTCGTATTCATGATTGAAATCATGTCTTTCTGCTAAAAGATGGTTTTCAAATAATGTGAAATTGGTCTTTCTATAAAACAAAACTACTTAATTCTTTGGCAAAATGTTCTCCCTGTTTGGCAAATATACAGTTTTGTGCGGGAGCCACAAGTCAACTTTCATACTCCTGATCTATCCGACCACAAAGTTTTGTCTTTATTATTTTTAATAAATTCACTTAGACTATTATTCATTCTGTAAGATACATTTACGCATTCTTCTTTCGAAAAACAGGCAATATTATTGGTGGGTTCGCCCAAATATGACAATGTCCTTTAACTGACGTTATTGCATCTTGAATTTGGGTATACCTGGTCCATGGCTTGCTTTTGTAGTTTTTTGTAAAGAATAGAGTCGACAATATCTACCTTATAACTGTTGTTGACCGCGATTTGTTTGATCATACTCAGCTCTCTGGAAATTACTCTCAGAGAGTGGAATATTCAATAGTCTGTGAAGCATACTATTCAATGAAGCAACTTTATGCTGGTAAGGATGTGTAGAGGAATTATGTATGATAATGTCCGTGTAGAATGGTTTGTGGAAAATTGCAAAATCTTGTTTATTGTTATTTCTCGTGATGGTTGAGTCAAGGTGATTTATTGAATTATTTCCCTTCTTTTCCATGGTGAATTTTATTGACGGGTGGGTGGAATTGACATATTCACAAATCTTGCCTGACTGCCTATCTGTGCCCGTGAAACAGACTAATATATCATCTACGTATCTGTTCCAGTACAAAAAACTCTCAGTTATCTCATTATTATGGATTTCATACTCTAGGTTATCCATGAAAATTTCAGCTAGCAAAGGACTCAAAGGGTTCTCCATTATTAGTCCTTCACTGCATGAATAACATTTTTCGTCAAAATGGAAATAATTTTGGGAAAGACAAACAGTAAGAAGATCTGAAATTTCTTGTTTTATTAGTGGATTTACGTGGTTTTTTCCTGAGAGACGCTCCACCAGTCCAATTGTTTCCCTTGGTGGAATATTAGGAAATAAGTTTTGGACGTCAAACGACCTATACCAATTTAAAGCCGCGATTCAGTTTAAATAACTCTTATCAATTAGTGAATGATATCAAAAGCTCAATTCTACCTGATAATGCAAAATTAATAATAATATTGCCCGTTTACTGAAAAGAGAATGCGTAAATGTAGCTTACAGAACGAATAATAGTCTAAGTAAACGTATTAAAAACAATAAAGACAAAACTTTGTTGTCGGATAGATCAGAAGTATGAAAGTTGACTTGTGGCTCCTGTCCAAAACTGTATATTGGTCAAACAGGGAGAACATTTTCCCAAAGAATTGAAGAGCATAGAAGTAGTTTTGTGAATGGAAAGACCAATTCCACATTGCAAACCAGAAGGACATGAGTTCAATCATGAATACGACGTGTTACATTTAGAAGGAAAAAGTTTGAAACTCAATCTTCTAGAATATTTAGAAATTATTAGATTTAAGAATTCAGTTATTTTACTGAACGACCAATTAGAATTAAGTTACTCCCCGTTACTAAATATGTTTTCGAATATCTAAACTGGTACATAAGCTTAGGTAGTTCATTATAAACTTAGGTACGTATGAAATATTAAATGACCAGGTATATTTCAGGTACTTGGAATGTAGATACTTTAAACTGTAAAGTTATATAATGCATGGTTTATGTAGAATAAGTTAGTTAGGTTGTGAAGACACGCCAGAAGAAGCCATTGTATAGCGAAACACATGTTGCGTTTTTGTAAAACTGTTCAGTGAAAATCTCACGAATAGTATTTTCTCAATACGTTTAAAGATGTGATAGTTCATTTACATAGCGCCTTTTCAGTTTTTTCGATGACGTACTTATCATTAATGAAGCCAGTTATGAATTTGTTATGTTCCTAGAAGGAATGATAGTTTTTGCTGTCATCAAGGCCAACTCATTTCTTCAAAACTAAAAATATTCTATAAATTCATTTATTACCACTATCTTGAAAAAAAATTAAAAATTTTCAATTCATCAGACCTCTTGTAACATCAGTCCTTGGACATCAACCGAGTGCCCTTTTGGCAAGCAACAATTTTCAATTTCTCTTCATTTTCTCACTACCCTTATCTTTCTTTATTCGATTTGATGCACTAAACGTGACGATCCAAGTATTGTTAATGAAGATACGACTTGCTACCGTTTTAGTTCATAGTCATCTCTGTTCATACTTTGTCACTTAATTCATTATCCCTTTTATTTCCATTCGATGAGTCATACGTTACGATCCGACTATTTTCTATTATTGAATAATTAAATTTCTTTATTCAAAATATTGCCTTTTTGGTAAACAACATTCTGTTTTTTTTCTTCTCTCAAATAGGAATCTTCTATATTTTCATTCAACGTCACAATTTGTCTATTATTAACAAAGATACGTCTTAGTGCCTTTCACACATGCCACCATCTTTATTTATCCTTTCTCAATATAACTCAAAACTTTTTTGGATATCATAAATATAATTCTTTGATGTTTCTTTCAAATAAAAAGATTAAACTCTTTTTATTGCAATTTCTAATCAACGGTCTGAAATATTTGTCTTCACAGTAAATATAATATCTATACAATACATTTGTTAGTCTTTATAATTCGATAAGTCAAAAATGGAATTGGAACGCCTATGTAACATACTATCCCTTGGGATATTAGTGAACGGTAAGAGACGAGAAACAGGCCACTGTCACGCTAAAGGGATCCTCAACCCACCCTCCATCATATTCGTCTCCTGATAGACCGACCCCGCATATAGACGAATTATGTGGAAAGAAAAGTAGAGATAATGTGGTATATCATAGTGGATAGGGAGGGAGTGATATCGGTTGATCGATTTCTCTTCTTTTTTTGGAGTTGCCACTCAGACAGGTGGGCAGGTGTGAGTAGAAAATAAATGAGGCATGGAAGGTTTTACACGTGCTGCTTTTTTGTACGAAGCGGGCGAGAACAACCTAAAAATTATTAATACACAAACTTCAGTAATTGTGTGAATCGATAGTCGTTGTGTTGTTACCGAATTTGAGATGCATTCAGAATAACAAACATTTACCAACTTTTATAACGGGAATCCAATCCAAAAAAGTACGATGAATACGAAAGCACAATTTGAATGTATATGTTAAGATGATTTCAATTTCAATTATTACTAGTTACTGTAGTATTGATCACAAAAGATTCAAAGTTAACATTTACTTTTGTGGCTCATTCGGGCCAACAAATTACTTTCAACGGAACAAAAACTTTTTGACGGTATTGACGGAAACCGAGTTATTCTGTTTTCCCCACACCTTAACAGACCATCTATTCTGGTAATGTAGATTATGAAAAAAATGAGGATTTACATCACTATGATAATGAAAGTTGTTTCAGTTCACTCAGCCAATGTTATGAAAAGTAGATTCATCATAAAATAAAATCGAATCCTCACTAAATTTGTCCAGAACCCATAGACAAAACTCGATTCGTCGATGGAAGTCTATATATATACAGTCTGAAAAAATATGAAAATTATAATGGAGAACTTTATACAGGTGTAGAAAGGGCAAACTTTATAGTTTACCCCGAAAAGTTACTGCGTAAAATCAAATTATTTTTCACGAAGAAAAAAGTTCTATTTATCAGTAACTTTTCGTATTTGGAAAATTTTGCCTATCGAAAAAAATTGCTAAGGAATGAATGATACTTATCTTTAACGTTTCGGAGGCCAAAATCTGCCTCCATCTTCAGAAATGGACAAAAAATTGAACTTTGTTAGCAGTTTTATTTCCTTTCCTCGATATTTTCTAACTTTCATTTGAAAAACTCCGTTTGACATCTGTCGACTGTGGAAGGTGAAAATACCCAGAAGAAGATTGATTAAAAATAATTACCTAAAATGTGAATACAAAAGTAAATCAAAGCAAATGCTCAAAATGATGGCCTTGTTCATAATAACACAACTGTGCCCTTCTTTGAATATTATCCACTGCATTATCAATTTTTCTTCTCCTCAATCTTTGGAACTCTCTAACAATGCTGAGTTGAAGGTCCTCAATATTCTGATATTTCCTCTGACCATAAACTCTATTTTTCCGTGTACCCCATAAGGATGTATCCAAAATACTTAATTCTGGGGACCTTGCTGGTCACCTCACCGGCCCATTATTCCCTATCCATTTATCAGCAAACCTTTCAGTCAGATAATTAGATACAGTAATACCCCTACTTACACTACCTCGACTTACGCGAATTCGGAGTTACACGAGATCAATTTTCTCGTTGTTTTGAACGCCGCGCCAAGGTGTCGGCGGCGGGCGGCGGGCGGCGGGCGGCGTTCGTTTTTGTCTCCCCCCGCCCGCACTATTATTCGTTCAGCTCACAACAGGCATAGACGTGTAGTGCGGAATCAACGCGTAGTTACATATGTACAAGTTAAGATATTGTTTTTTTTTCGTGTTATGCGACGACCTGAGACACGCACTAAGTACTATGGCCTCCAAACGAAGTAGTACCGACTCTTTTGCTTCAAACAAGAAAAGAAAAACATTATCTTTGGAGTATAAACTTAACATTATTAAAGACTACGATGTAAAAATAAAAATTTGTGAAATAGAGAAGAAGGTTGATCTATCGGAATAGACAATCAGATCAATTACAAAAAGTAAAAAAAAATTCTCGAAGCTGTGAAAAACGCTCGGTCTTTGAATTTAAGCATCATTCGTATACGGCATGGAATTATCGCTGGAATGGAAACATTGGTAAAATTATAGTGTGGAAATCAAGTAAGTGTGAAAACTTGTCCTGTTGATCAGAACACGGTGTGCCTTCAAGCTAAAAGAAGAAGCTGGGGTGATGGCTAAAGATGAAACGTTTAAAGCTTATAACGGTTGGTTCAGCCGGTTCAAAAGTGGCTGTAATTGGAATAGCCTTGCAGGAAGTGGAGAGGCGGCAAGTGCCGATTAACAGGCTGCTTCTCTCTATCCAGAGAAACTCAAAGCTATGATAGATGAAGGTGGCTATACCAGCCAAACCATATTCAACGTGGATGAGACTGGCCTGTTTTGGAAGAAGATGCCTAAAATAACTTTTATCGCGCGTGAAGAGAAAACCTTTCCAGGTTTTAAGGCCGCCAAAGGTCGATTGACAGTGATGCTTGGCGCGAATGCAGCTGGTGACTAAGTTAAAACCTCTCTTAGTTTATCGCTCAGAAAATTCAAGAGCATTGAAAAAGAAATCTAAAGCTGGTTTGCCCGTGATTTGGAAGTCGAATCGTAAAGCTTGGTTGACGGCCTCCCTTTTTGAAGACTGGTTTGGTCATCACTTCATACCTGAAGTCGAACGTTATTGCCAGTCTAAACAAATCCCGTTCAAAGTTATGCTATTAATCGAAAATGCACCAAATCATCCTCCTGCAACTTTAACTAGTTTCGTCCTACAAGTGAAAGTTGAATTTTTGCCACCAAATACAACTAGCTTGCTTCAACCAATGGACCAGGGAGTTATCAAAACATTCAAAGCTTATTACACGAGACGATCGATTTCACATCTGCATAAAGCTATGAGACAAAACAACGGAGCTCTCTGTTAAAGAATTTTGGAAACAATTCAATACACATTTTAAAAGCATAGACTCCAATGAAGATCGCATTTTTGTTACAAAACAAGGATTAAAAAAATTACTAGCATGCTACGAGGAGATATTATGGGAGAAAACACATTGACTCATCAGACGATTTTGTTAGATTTTATGAAACCTTTTACATCAAAATAACTTTGAATTGTGTTTATACACTTTATAATAATATAGTTTAGCATTTTATCTCAAATTTGATAAAAGTTTATTTCCCTAATTATTGTTTTATTTAGTCTCCGGTCCCAATTAAACATACTTTGTATGTCTTTATAGGCAAAAATGTACCCCGACTTACGCGAATTCGACTTACACGGATAGCGCTCGGTCCCACCTATCGTGTAAGTCCGGGGTATTACTGTATTTATAATTTACTTTTCTAGTTTTTTCAATGATTTGACAAAGGAAACAAAAGTGATGATAAAAACTTTCTATTTTAGGAAATGTTTTTGTCAAAAGTTTTTTCGATAAGTTATAAAAATCTATTCATTTGCGAATGACACATTCATTTATGGAAATGTGGTTATTATTCTCTAGGAGTAAGCAGATATATTTCAGAATTCAAGCACCTCTGGCGCTTTGTAGAGAACTATGAATGAAATCACTGCAAACGAGTTAGTTTATGTTCACTGGCTGATACATACAAGAAAGGGAAGATGCAGGCACTGTGTGAAAGGAACCAGTCGCCTACAGTGTGAAAAATTTGATGCTAGGTTATGTTTTACTGTTTCTAAAAATTCTTTATACATTTCATTTGAGAAGATGAATTCATTTTGTTGAAATTCGTAAACAAAGAAATTAATAATTGAAGCTCGTGTGTGAAAGTTTGTACATAATGAATGAGAGATGTGTGAGTGGGAGTCAGTTAAATATCATTAGGATGGACTGACACTTTCAAGGGAGTTATTATTTCAAGAACAAATATTCTGGATCCATCAACAAAACTCCATTACATTCTAAAAATAACATTTGATTTTCTACCATTACCAATATAACAATAGTGTGCAATTAAATTTTCGCCATCCGATATACGACATACGTATGTACGATTTTTCTGACTTGAACCTTTTGTATGTAAAGAAAAGCACATTTTTTCATTTAGAAAGAAAAACATATTTTTTCATTTGGAAACAATCACAAAATGAGGCTGCGAAACATATTTTGTCCTAACAACACACATAGATGTTAGCTTGAAATAAATGAAATTAGAACATAACAGAAAAAATAACAAGATCACTCATAATGACATGATGGCATAAAAGCAAAAACTGAAAATGAAAAGCAAAAAGGAGAAAATCAAACAAAACTAGAAAACAGTATGATCGAAAAAAGATTAAATACAACACAGTCAACGGGACAAGTATAGGTGCTGACAAAGAGAGACTTCCCCTCACAAGCCTGCATAATCATCAAGAGAAACTGGCAAAGCCAATAGTTCATAACAAATTCGTACATTGCCACATTAAAATTTTCAATTATTCACAATATTCCTTTGCGTACTAGGAGACATTTTTAAGGTTAAGTAGAAGAGCAATTGAATGATGACTTATCATGCAAATTGAACTTCATATAACAAATAATTAATTTGCTTGAAATGTATTAGAAGAGATTAAAGACGATATTATTATTATTAAATACGGAGGGTATAAGTATATGATCTAGGTTGAGAAAAAAAATAATGTACGCTGTCTGTTCCAAAAAATACTTATCTATTCATCAATTTTCATTTTGTCCCCTTCAGAGTAGTCCCCCTTAAATATAATACACTTGTGCCAGCGTTTTTCCAATCCTCAAAGAAGTTCCGATATGTATTTTTAAGTACGTCCTTGAGCTTTCTGAGCGATTCGGTTTTTGTTTTTATCTCCTCAACCGTCTAAAAAACGGTGTCTTTTCATGGGTCTCTTCAACTTTGAGAACAGGAAAAAGTGAATACGGTGGCCGAGGCATGATGTCGGTCTTGTTTTTGGCCAAAAATTAGGAATAAGCAATAACTATGAGCAAAACTTCGACATTTGATCGAACTTGGCATGCTTTTTTGGTTTTGGTTCTCCTGGAATCTTCCATTGAGACGAATGGATTTTGGTTTCATCTCGTAAACATATACCCATGACTTGTCACCAGTTATGATCCTTTTAAGCAAATGTGGATCGCCGTTGACGTCATTCACCAATTCCTAAGTGGTGCAGTATTTTTTATCAAAATTTAGCAATTTTGGAATGAACTTCGCTGCCACACACTTCGTGCCCAAATTTTCAGAAAAATTGCATTGTATGAGCCAACCGATATGCCGACATCCTCAACAATTTCTCGAATTGTGATTCGACGATTCTACATAACAATTTTTGTCATTTTCTCAACTTTTTCATCAGTTGTTGATGTGCTGGGGCGTCCAGTGCGAGCGGTGTCATTCACATCTTCTTGACCTTCTGTGAAAAGCTTGTACTACTTGTACAAGCTTTTTCTTAAGTACAGTCACCGTATGTCACTGTCAACGTTTCAATTCTTTTCGAGCACTTCTAAATTTGATGCAAATTTTTGATACATTTTTTCAATTGCAGAAAATTGCCGAACAAGCAAAACACTTCCAATTTTTATGCCTCTCAGCAACAAACTAAACTTGCTAAACAGCTGAAACTGTAAACATATGTTCGAGACGAGTGTACCAACATAAAAAAATGAAGAAATCACTAATCAAATGTAGATAACCTGCGGAATTTGAGCATTCCCCTTATTTTGTGAACAGACCTCGTATAGTAACTTGGAACTAGGAAAATTCAAACTACAATAAGAACTGATATATTCAAACTGTCAATTTGTTATTAAAATATTTCAAACAAAACTCACCTCGTTCCATTGAAGATGGTGAAACAGTCTTCTCCTCCTTTAGTTATAAAACCATTTATCAATCATTTAATAGTGGATCTGACATG
Source organism: Leptinotarsa lineolata (assembly GCA_015342045.1). Lineage (NCBI taxonomy): Eukaryota > Metazoa > Arthropoda > Insecta > Coleoptera > Chrysomelidae > Leptinotarsa > Leptinotarsa lineolata. The sequence continues at coordinate 2,328 of WOGR01007953.1, read as the reverse complement.
ACTAGACACTGACTATCGAAACATGCAGTTGAGAAGATCCTTTGATGCGTGAGGAATGCCTCCACAACCGCCAGACCTTCTGGTTGCAAGCCATGTTGCCAGTTTGCTGAAGTTATTCTATTTCAGCACAAGTTTAGTAGATTTCATATAAAAGAGCTGAAAATTGTAACACAGCCATAGTAATAAACAGGCAAGACCAGAGAAGGCCAATCATCAGCTTGTGGAGCTCGTGGGTGTATTTAATTAAATCAGTGTTTGAATTTACCTCTGTCTAATTTTGTATGTTCTCTCTGTAGCAAGATGTTGAGACTAAATCACCTGAAAATCAAAAATGTTAAAAAATAAATACGTTCAATAAAATTGAACTAATCATTTCAATGAAATGAATGAAAAAACTTTTGCCTGTGTAATTTCCACTAGCTATTTTATTTTTACGACCAGTTTCGGATTTTATTCCATTGTCAAGTATAGAAACTAGCTAAATATCTTTGAAATATAAAAATGTAGTTATATAACGAGTTTCTAGGTAAGCTGGACAGGGGTGCCAACTGTGAAAATTTCAACACGAGATTATAGAAATTACCGGGGTTGTGAAACATAAATTCAAGAGTAGAGATAGTTGGTCGTTTAGGGTTATATATTTCGAGTATTCAATTGATTTATGAAATACCATGTGTTTCAACAAATTCTTTTTCCTCACGTGTGTAGGATATTGCTAGCATATGGAACAATGCAAATCGAAAGCACCTTTCTTTTTGATTCCTGGACACAATGGGTGGATTTACATGGACTTGAATATGGAATAGACATAGGCAGAGCAGCTACAGACCTGATGTTTGAACATGCAGAAGAAAGAAGGGCGGATATAGTCATCATGGCAGAACCAAACAGAAAAAAGTCGTGAATAGTGATTGGCAATATACATACACAATAAAAAAATAACGCAACGAGCAAAAGGGGTGGATGAGGCTTCGTCTGGATTGAAAACAAACGGTTTATGATATATGGATGCTACTCATCCCCAAATATAGATATAAACACTTTTAATGAATTCCTGAAAGAACTCAGACAAGATATGAAAAAACATGGAAGACAGGAGGGGCCATATCCTATCTGAATGGCTATGCGAGGAAGATCTCTTAGTGCACAACGTGGGAAATGTGCCGACTTTCGTGAGGAGGGATAGTAAATCCTATATTGACCTGACTTTCAGCACCAACAAAATTGCAAAATTTGTAAGCGGTTGGAAGGTCATAGAAGAAGAGCGTCTGAGCTACCATCAACATATAGTCTAAGAGATCAAGGAGAACATAGCCGAGACACAATCAACAAATACAAAGGATGGAGAACAGTGAAAGAAGACTTACAGAAAGTTTCCGAAGAAACTGGACGGTCACTCCTTACGAAAGGGAATGGGATCAACGTGGTGATACTGACAAAAATTATAAAAGCGGCATGTAACAAAATTTTCCAGAAAAAAAGAGGAAAGGTAATAGAACTCCGGTATACTGGTGGACCGAGGTTGCAGTAAAACGTAAGGCATGTCCTAAGGCTAGAAGAAAAGCGGTAAGGTCGAATAGAGGGAATGATGCACTTCAAAAAAGACTGAGTCAAGATAAATACAAATAAAGTATAAATGATCTGAAGAAAACAATAATAGAAGCCAAACAGAAAGCGTGGAGAACACTGATAGAAGAAGTAGGAGAAAATATCTGGGGAAAGGGCTACCAAATAGTAACTAACAAGGTTAGAATCAAACGACCGATTGGACTTACTGAAGAAGGACAGTTGAAATTTGCTAACACGTTGTTTCCATCTCACCAGATTAAAAAATGGAATAGACTACCAACGGCACCAAAGAAGATACCACCGTTCACAATGGATGAACTCATGGAAGCCAACAGAAGATTAAGAGAGAAAAAAGCCCCCGGTCCGGATGAACACCCTGCGGTAGTCATCAAAGTTGTTATTAAAGCACACCCGGAACAATGTCTGAGGATAATGAACCTATCATTAATAAATGGGCAATTCCCCAAAGAATGGAAGATAGCCAGATTCGTTCTTATTGATAAAGGCAAAAATAAATCGTACAGGCCCATATGTATTCTGAATATCATGGGGAAACTCCTAAAACATCTGATCAAGGTGAGACTCCTAAGAGAAATAGAAAATAAAGGCGATCTAAATGAAAATCAGTTCGGTTTCCGAAAAAGTAGGTCAACAACAGATGTACTGGCGAAGGTACAAAACATCGCAGACCAAGCAAACGAAAGGATTGGCAGGAAAAGGTGCGCCATGATAACGTTGGATGTACAAAACGCTTTCAAC
>WOGR01007952.1:0-12101 GCA_015342045.1 Leptinotarsa lineolata | reverse complement strand
CATATTGACTTATGCATACTGTGGAATTTTCAGGTTGATACGTTGAATAGTTTGCCAGAAACGGCTAATTAACGCTCATCATGAAAAGCCCTGTATTTTTCTGTTTCATCCATAACACAATGAATATTTTTCAAAGTTTCCTTGACTTCTCTCTGATATAAATAGGTGGGGTCGTTTCTGAGACTATCGTAAATGCCAGCATTTAGGAAATCTATAGTCTTCTCTACGTAATCTTCTTTCTTCATGGCTATATTCGTTATCAGCTGGGAAGCCCATTTAGTCCCATCCTGGCAGAAATTTTCATGGACAAATTGGAACAAAAAATACACAGTAACCCACTGGTAAGAAGTTTCTTGCATTGGTATAGATATGTAGATGATATCCTTGTATGTTTCACAGGAACGAACAGACAATTCATTAAGTTCTTGAATTTCATCAATTCTCTCCACCCTTCCATCACATTCACCATGGAGATGGAAAAGGACAACTCTGTAATTTTTTTGGACTTGACAATAACGAAAGTTAACAATGAACATAATTTTTCAATTTATCGTAAACCAGCACATACAGATATAATCATTCATAATTCGTCCACCCACCCATATCAGCACAAAGTAGCAGCATTTAACAGTATGATCCACAGACTGATAAATATTTCTCTGTCAGATGCGAATTTCAATAAAGAACAGAACATAATAAAACAAATAGCCGTTAACAATGAATACGATAGCAGTCTAATACATTCTCTATTATCAAAAAATTTATACAGCCAAGCCTTGAGGGAAGTTTACCCAATTCGGAGCGGAGGATGAAAATTTTAGAACCTTAACCCACTACGAATATTTCAAATTTTCAGCACAATAAAGGTGTAAATGTTGCTTTCAAGACCAACAACAAATTAGGCATGCACATTGAGAATAACAAAGATAATAGTTCAGTTTCAGAAAAATCGGGAGTGTATAAATTAGTGGGTTATGTCCGATGTTATATATAGGTCAAACTGGAAGAACGTTCAGAGCCCACATAAAGGAACACAGAAATAGTTTCTAGAATGGAAAAATAAACTCCACATATGCCACTCATTTAATCACAGAAGGATATGAGTTCAATCATGAATTCAAGCCCCTCCATTTCCAGAAGAAAGGTTTAGCCTTAACTTGTTTGAGAGTATGGGAATAAACAAATTCAAAAACTCTGAATATCTCATGAACGACAAAACGGAATTGAATAATTCGCCATTACTGAATCTGTTCATTTCCAGGTAGATGTTTTTCATGTAAATTGTTTTAGGTAGATTTAGGTAGAAAGTAGGTACTAGGTTGAAGTATAAAATAGTTTGTAATCCAGAAGTTACTCGGTTTTAACGCTTGAGGAAGTTATTGTATAGGGAAATACGTGTAGCGGTTTTTGTAAAACCCCTTTTAGTGAAAATCATACAATAAATTGTATTATTATATTAATGAGTCCAAATATAGTTGTTACGCAATAGACTGAATTAGAAATTGGATTGAATTATGACATACAATGCAGACAAAGATCTTTTTCCCGTGTATTTTTTGCCGAACATCTCCATTGTTTGAAGGTGAAAAATGCTTCATTGAAAATGACTCAAGGAATGAATAGACCGACTAATTCTGAGCAACTTTTGTTACCATGAATTGTTTAGTGGCTTATTCGCGAATAGAAGTGTCAATTTGTCAAACAATGAACCCACATTCCCAGATAGTTTTTCGCAAATAACCCAAAAAGTAAATATTTTATCAAAAAAAAATCTTCTTGTTGAAAATGTAGGTTATAAAAACAAAATATTGGTAAGTTTGAAGTGTTTTTATTTTCAATACAAACGGAGTAATAGCTTGTAGATGGTTGGTTCTTATTCTTCAGTTTACAAAATTCAAAGTTTCAAACGTGAAGTAACCAAAAAAAAAATATTTTTCAAACGATTAGAAATCTTTAGCTGAAATACCCATTCCCAAAAAATCAATTGAGACACTTCTTCTTCCATCTAGCTTTGTATATTGTGAAGCATTTTACTATTTTGCCTTTCATCAACATATACTTTCTATATCTTTGAAGATTGGTTGCAATCAAAGAATCGTTATTTCCATCATTTTCCTGTTTTTTCTCCAGTCTGTCACTTCATGCCATGCATGATCATGCATCATGCACAGCAACGCGGATAATCCGTCTTTGCGAATAACTATTCGACATATTTCTGATAGCTACGACTGCTAAGCTATTACACGATGTCACCTTATCACTACATGTCATCGTGTCGTCCGGCCCCCCGTGTGGGTACTTGAGGCACCCATTCATCATCTGTTAATTTCTCTCACTGCACGAGCTCGATAAGAATATGCTAATACCATCAACTTACACTATTTACGCATCGAATAAATAACGTTCCACGATAGTATTCTGTTCATTCAGAGACATTTTATGATAAATATTCTCGGCAACGCGATGTACTAGTTGGGTATTGTTCACAGGTGCTCTCACGGGGTTACACACAGTGAGACTCGACAATACCCAAAACCACTATCCAAAAATATATAGAGGCAATAGAGATCCAAAAACATAGGTAAAGTTTCAATAGAAAAGAGAACATAATGAATATCAAGCTGGCTACCTGTCCTGAGAGGTACACAAACATAAATAGGTAATACGATGAAGAACAATATAAATAGAACTTCCAGTACTGAAATAGTAGTTGATGGAGTGGAGACGATAGGAACAAGAACACGAGCTTCAACTCGGGTATTGCGACCGTTACCACACCGCCTTTTAAAATGTCTACCGCAGCAGTAGACGAAACGTCAGGCATGAAAACCTGCAGACCACGGCCAAAAAACTCGAAAAATAGGCTTCACACAGTTATATTCTTCTATTATTATTATTATTCAAGTCGCTCAGTCCGTGAAAAATATCCCTTCAAATTAATCAGCAATATATTTCTTGAGCTACTTCTTCAGCACTGTAGGCAGTCAATAATTATAAATAATGACGAGACACACAGACGAAATCACTCCAAATAATTCTCGACGCTGGTGCTGCTTTGGAATCTTAAACGTGTTGTAGTTGCAAGGTACGTAGAAAGTGATTACTGGGTACAGATGGCATCCTAATAATTAGCTGAAATTGAACAATTCATCATTGCAGAGTCGAATGTAAGGCTACTACTGAAAGAGAGTGTATATTGTACCGAGGCTTATGGACTAGAGGTACTGTTGACCTGCTGGATCTCACAGTAGTTTTAACTTCAACTCTAACAAGTTCATGAAGTCTGGTCATTTCTCATTCAATCAGTTTTTGGTATAACTCCCAATTAATATTTGCATAAAATCAACTACAATACCAAGGATCTGGAAATCCTCAAAAGTCTGTCCCATTTTCAAGAAAGAAGATAGACGAAATATTTCAAATTATCGGCCTATCTCTATTATTTGCATCTTTGCAAAGGTTTTTGAGATTCTGCTGGAGCGCGTTATGTCATGTAAGATGCAATATAAGTATAAACCAACACAGTTTCATGAAAGATTTTTCTAAGGCTTTCGACAGGCTGGACCATGGCATTCTACTTAACAAACTAGTACCTTTTGGATTATCCCCATCCTTAAGTACACTCTTTCAGTCCTATCTACGGGATCGAAAACAACATGTCCAGCTCAATGGCTCAAAGTCTGCAGAATATAGTGCTTCTTCCAGTGTTCCACAAGAGTCAAATCTGGGATCGCTGCTCTTCAATATCTTCATTAATAATATTGCAGATATTATAGATGTATATTTCCTCTTGTATGGTGATGATCTAAAATTATACTGCTTCGTGGAGAACACAGGTGATTGTGAGAACCTCTCAGCAAACTTGGGACGGGTTGTAGAATGGTGTTATCCACATAACTTGTCTCTAAATCCGGATAAATGTAAAATCATGTCCTACAGTTTTAAAACGAACATCCTAATCTTCGTTAATAATTCGATAGAAAGCACTCCCCTTGAGAGACCAGAAACATTTACCGATCTTGGCGTCACATTTGACACTGCATTCGATAAGCATATTGATAATGTTATAATCTCCTCCTGTCGTATGTACGGACTAATTGCACGTAACAGTAGTAATTTTAAAAAAACTTCGATCTTAAAAACTCTATTCTATGCTTTCATAAGATCAAAGTTAGAATACGCCTCAGTTGTGTGGAGCCTCTTTTATCAACATCATATAGATAGAATAGAAGCAATTCAACGACGGTTTTCAATACTGCTAAGCCTATAAACTGATGCATTTATCCACCACTAGGCACAAACCACTCTGAATTACTACAAAAGCATAACTTTTTCCGTCTCGAAAAAAGGCGTGAGTATTATAGTTGACTGCCCAACATTATTGGAAAAGTTTAATATTTGCATTCCCAGAATCTGTTATAGACACCCGAGTACTTTTTATGAAAAAACGTCTCGCACAAATGTTCTGGAGAATTCTCCGCTCCATACCATGTGTAAAGTGACAAATTCTGTTAGCGATAATTTAGATGTATTTAGTTGCAAGTTGTCAGATATAAATCTCACTTTCTGAAATAAGTGTTTTGTCACCTATTATTAAATATAAAATGTGAATATGCTTGATATTCGTATGAAAAGTTTGTGATGTATTCATTATTTCCTAGTAATTCCTGCTCTGTAATTTGGCATTGTCCTGTTGAGTATTGTAAATAAATAATTGAGGAAAGGTAGGAGCCCCAGAATTGAATGTAGGTGTCCGCTTACCAGTAATTAAGACAAACAGACTATGATTGAAATTTAAATTTCATTATAGCGTTATTCTCTTTGTAATTCAAATTGATAATGCTATTTCTCATAGAAGAAAACGGTTACTTTGGTTTGTTTTCATGTTTCCAACACAACTCATAGAATGTTGATGTTAGAACTGTGTGATTTATACTGGCACGAAAATTTATCTTTAATGTATGCATTGTAAATCAAAATATGTTCGTTGAAACTTCGTAAATATGAGTTATTTTATTAATGCAAACTGATTTTGTGACACTTTTATTGTTTGGAACAATAATATATTGACTAATTCCCCGATTTAGGTGAATAAATATTTTTACCATCGTCCCATTTCTACAGACATTTATTTGAATTCCATAAAAAGATTACATATAAAACCCTGGTCAAATCAACCCTAAAATTTGTATTTTTGAGTCTCTTGCGACTTATTTTCAGTTCCTTTGAATATTGTAAAGACTTTAGTCAGATATCTCCGCAAAAGAAAGCTCGGAATATCATTACGAACATTTTATTATTCAGAGCATTTTTAGATTTCGATTGACTCGTTCAATTGGGACTATTTTCATACTCACAAAAACCTGGGAAGTTTTCTCCAAATTGACACCCACCTGAAACAAAATATAACTGAATTAATAAATACCGTATTCAAAAATGACATGAAAAGTGCATATTCGAACATTTTACACAAGCAATTATGTTTTGAAAATTACAAGAAAATGAACGAAGAAACACCTAAGTAAATACGTAAATATATAGCTACAAATTGTGCTGAAAAGTTTTTTAATGATTCAGAATGGCCACCTTTTTGAAAATGATCTTCCCTAAACTTTGAAAACTCATCTCAAACGGATCATCAGATTCCTCGGAGAAATGTTTATACGGTCAGTTAGATTCCAGACAGCCCATATCGTCTGAGAAAATCATTATCGTCGATTCTATTTGACTCTCAGATCAACGGTCTAGTGATAAACGCCTACCATAATGAAGTTCGACAAACAAATAATGTAGCCTCCAAAACGATTCCATGATTCTCCTCTAAATATAGAACGCTACGAATTAGATTGCCGACATAATGAAATCCGTGTCTAAATATTTAATTGTTAAAATGAACAGGTTTGCAGGAGCGTCAGTTACAGTCGATAGACTGGACTGCGTTGAAACACAGTTATTAACACATTTATTCGTAATGGATGACACATCGAGATAATCGAGGAATGCCATTCCAGTTATTGACACACACCACTCAGTACAAACCGATGGGTTAGTGTCGTTAGTAAAGATAAGTAAATATTTTGAGACAACCACCAATTAGGGTTATTATCGTTTTCATTTCAAAATGGTTTCGCGTAGTTGTATTTATATAAAAAAGACCAACCAACAGGACAAGCTGATAACAGCATGGCACATAATTGCAAATCCTAATTTGGGAAATCTCTCGGACGAAAAACATAACTCTAATAACAAAAAGGTATAGAAACAGTACTACATGAACTGAAAAGTCTCGGGCCTGACACATTGATAGCGCTAGTGTAACAGACAGTTAAAACTGTCTATTACTCATTAGTAGAATCACATCTAAGATATGGTGATCAAAATCGACTTGAGTTGATTTTCATTCTGCAGAAAAGGGCATCAAGATTTCTCTGTAGAGCCAGAAAGCTTTATTTGTGGCAAACAAAATTTTATCACTATATGCTCTATTTAGTTTAGAAACAGTTTGTTTAGTACATAAACACAAAACAGAACTTCCCCTGTCTCTCATTATACCACACTTCAGACCCTAAATTTAAGTCTTCCTATACCTAACTCTACTTTTATTTAAAAGTCTGTATTGTATAATGGTCTCAATATGCATAATCATCTACCTAACTACCTAAAATGTTAAGTAAACTGTACACACTTTCGAAAATCAACTAAAGATCTTCTTATCGAGAGGCCCTATTATGGTTTGCAAGAATTTTATGACGATACCTTTTGGGCATATTTTATATAGCCATGTGTGTTTTCATACTTTATTTAGGCATTTTAATTAATAAATTTATTTTTATTTTGTATGTGTATACAGTGTGTCAATTTTAAAAATTACAATGGGCTATATCTCACGAACGAAAACTAATATCGAAAAATGCTTGAAACCGTTTCTAGGATAGTAAGGGGTAACTAAAATGTCATGAAAGAGAAGTCACCCCCATCAACCCCTGAGGCCCCATGCACCAAAACTCAAAAAGTTTAAATTGCAAACCCCTACTTGTGATACATCATTAAAAAGACTATAAAAATAGTATCTAATGGTATAAATAATAATTATACAGGGTGAAGCGATAATTGTGAAAATTTGGCTTAAATGGAAAATTTAATGAGGTTTTTGTTGAACTGAAAATTTATTAAAAATGTCAATTAGGTAAATGTTCAAAGTGGGTTCCGTTGTTTTGTAAACAATGATACAGCCTATTTTCAAATTCTGCACGGACTTTAATATCAGCCGGCTTACTATGACTTTTTTATTTGTAATGCTACCTCCCGGACTATTATTGAATATGATAAGTGTCCGTCGGTACTTTTTTTTGTTAAATAAAAACTCAATGGCGTTATAACTGCCAGTTTAAATGCTGTGGGGAATGCATCTTTCCGATATATGATATTCATTAAACATACCAATGGCTTTGATGTCTCTGTGGCAATTTTTTGGAAAGTTTCAGCTGTAATTGAGTCAACAGCGGGGTTTTTTGGTTTCAAGGACATTACAATATCTGTTAATTCTTTCTCACTAACTTCTTCCAGAACAAACGAATTCAAAACTATATTACGTTTAGGAAAAGGGGTTGAGGGAGTACACAAGATCTGCCAGAATCTCCAAGATTCTGGCCTACTTTTGCAAAATATTCATTAATTTCAGTACATACTACATTTCTATCATTAGTTCGTATGCCATTCTCAGTGTTTATTTCTTCAATTTGTTGTTTACTTTTTGGAGTTTTATTTATTTGCTTCATAAATTTCTACAATTTTTTTGTATTTTTATTAGTCTCCGAGATTTGTTTCTTTTGTTTCTTTTTCAAATTGATGAGGATGACCAACCCCATAAATAGTAAATCAATTAAAACGGAATTTTGTCAATAACCGACAATGAAGCATTCATTTCTTTCAATTTTCTTCATAACGCATCAAGATCCAACTAGAGCATTACAGACCACCCAGATTCAGCAATTAGTCCCGATCACTTCGACTATTTACATAACCTCTTTCCAGAGAGATAAGCCTTCCAATAGGCAGCTTCCTTCAATCATCGAATTATCGTCGACAATTTTCGCTAATTTTTTAGAATCATGCAAAGAAGCCAGGTCGGGGGCATTTTGAATAACTGAAGGAATAGCAGGAAGCAGCGATAAGTTAAGTGGCAGGTATTTTTTTCATGAAACCGGTTGCTGCATCGGCGATGATAAGATATATAATAATGTATCTCAGCATTCTAATTTTATCATCTCAGTCTATGAAATTCTGTGGGAAATTGAAAATTACCTAGGCATAAGTGTATGCGGCGTCTCGATATTGGAAGAAAATTACGATGAGTTATATGAATACGTTAGCGCATAAAAAATATCAGCTTTTTTGACGATTATATTTGTTAATATACAGAAAACATAGATAAATTTATTGTTTTTTCAAATCACGGAGTTCTCAAAAAGGTACAGTACAGAGAGAGTGGCCTATCAAAGTATTTTATCATGTGTCAACTATAACTGTAGCTTACGTAAGTAACTTTATGTTGTTAAAAATATAAAGCACTTACTGCTACAAAACTATCAAGTTCTTAATTAATATTTCTTTTTTTTCAGCTCAACATGCATCTCTTATGTACCACTCACATAGCCTCTCTATTGTTTTTAAAAAGAACGATGTGAGGCTAATTGGTGGGAATGCTTTTGGTAAGGTGAAGTCCATCCTACTTGGTTTGGGTATAAATACCACTCGTACTTCCTTCCACTTACTGGAAATATACCTCAGAGCTGAAGAGGCTCTAAATATTCCAACCAGGTGCGGCATAAGAATACCCATTCCCCATTGAAGTAGGGCTGGTTTTATACCGTCAGGTATAAGACTAGCATGACATGCATATATCATTAGAAAATCTATACAGGGTATATTTGATTGACAACTCAAAGTAATGCTTCCATTATCGATGGCAAATAAACCTGTTGTTCTGTTATAGAAGCTTGCTACCAAATCTTCAAATGAAATATCGCCGAGTTGTACTGTGGTGAATAATGTCCTCAAAGATAATTCCATTCTTCACTATTTGTGAAACGTAGTTCAAAAGCATTGTAAAACTCTGAAAAATCATTTAAAAAATCCTGAAAACTACATCATTTTATTTTTTTGGAAAAATTAAGCAAAGGGACGACTGGATCAATAATATATTCAAGCTTGATAATATATTTACGAATTCAATCGATCTTACATTTCCATTTTTAATGTCTTCATAAGATATTTATTTCTAATGAATAATTTACAAAAAATAAAAGTCCTGAAGTTTTCCTGAACTTCAAATGATGAATATACTCATTAGTTAATGCAAAAATATTCTTCTTCATACAAAAGAGTGCAACTTTACCTACTAATTACTGCAGTCTGGCATTATTTCCAAATATCGAGCAAGTATTGCTGATTTTCTCACTGTGTGTTCCCCCTCGAATTATTAAAATTCAAATGGAATTTATCCACAGAAATATTTTATAGTCTCTTTTATGAACAACATTCATCCTGAAACCCTCATATCCAGCGAAACACCAGATGGTAAAAACGACTAGCTGAGTCTCAATTTTTCTTCTACCTACCATCAATCAACCTCTGTAACACTAGAAGCCGTTCCCACGCCCACTTCTGCGAAAAAAACGCATACCGGAATCAATTATGATCACGAAAAAATTATCTAATCATCCAACTTTCTCTATCGCCGATCCACATCCCACCGAAATTAATTGGACGCATTCTTTCACCAGAAAAAAAATTGAAGCACTTTCTTTTTCGAATAAATCTGATAAAAAAATACTCTATACTTAGGCACTCGTTACTTTTTTATCGTATGGGTATGTAAATCAGTGAACCGGCAATGAGCGGTTTAAATCCACATTAGTCTAGGTACTTTCTATTCTAAAGTAGACCAGATATGTAATAGCTCGAGGTGGCACTATTATCGAGTATTTGTGTGGTCATCTGATTGTAAACCTGACCTACAGTCGTTCCTACATTCTGTATGACACACAACGTCCGGTAACGATAACAATACCTTCATTGGCGTCTCACAAATCCATTTTTTTGGTGTTTCTAAATGGCTATTTACCGGAATATACAGAGTGGCTTGTATTGTCTACATGGCAAAGTTCATCTCTCTAACCACCTAACCTAACCTAGAATATATGACAGTGATTTACCCTCACTAGCAGTACTGAAACCATATGCACATAATATCATGTTCGATATATGTTTTTTTCATTTTTACTTTCTTGTCAGTAAATTTGAGCTCCCGTTCCATATTTATGACCCGTCTGTATACCAGAACATCCACTTTCCGCTGCTCAAGACTTGACTTACGTTCGTGAGGTAAGAGTAACAAAATATCATGTATCAGTCTCTTCAAACTCCTATCTTAAATGTAATTACCACAGTAAAGTTTGTTGATTTTCTCATTGTCTATGACTATACAAGCGCAGGTGACGAATTCACGCTTCAACACTCCTACATTGAATGTTTTAAAAGGAACGCATTTGATTTGTATGAGGTCTTCCAAAAGAGACTTCAGAACATGTTGGAGCTACATCTGTCAGATTAGTTGGCATTTATTCAGTCTGTTTTGTCAAATCACCATGAACGGATACAACATACGACAACACGTACAAATGATAAAACTATTTTATCAAAATCGTCGTACCGAGAGGATACATTTGAGTCCATTGTCTGTGAGAGTGTGCAGCAGAATCCGAGGCAGTCGCGTCGCTCACAAGAACTCATGCTTCCGCAGACCACAACTTTGGGAACTTTGCGTCGTGACTTGGGCCTGCACCCGTACCCAGGAATTGAAGGTAAACGACTATAGACAACGATGTGTGCCCGCTGAAAAAGCTCTGGAGCAGGTAATAGCCCGCATACTACGTTGTTGAACAACATGTCAGAGTTCTTCGGCATATCGCAAAATATTTCTGATTTCAATGAGATGCACAGACTTTTAGACCTGGTGTTGTGCAATCACTTATGTCTCGTTGAAAAATCCTTAGATCCATTAGTAAAAGAGGGCAGTAATCATCCTGCTTTGGAAATAACATGCGAACTGAAGAATAAACTCGAAGAATAAATTTGAACTGTATTTTGCAATGCAGATGATGCCTGCCTTCACTTTTATGAAAAATTATACAGTGTATTCGATCGCTACGTGCCAAAATTCTCGATAAAATCTAAAAATAATTATCCAGACTACTTTGATGGTGCACTAATAAGGAAAATTCGAACCAAAGCAAACTTTTGGTGTAAATACAAAAGAGACGGCGATATTCACTCTTTTCACGAATTCAAACGTCTTCGGGTAGAAATCAAACGCGCCATTGGAATAGCTTATAAAAAATTCATTCAGAAAACTGAGAGCGAGATTATTCAAAACTCCCAAAAGTTCTCGTTATTTTTCATTTACTCGAATAATTTTGTGCTTTTTACGGCAGGAGCGACATGCAGATATTCTGAAGATCATAGACGGTAAGAAAATCAAACACCTCCACCTCCCAATTGCTCCTCGTATTTGTCCATTGTTTATTTATTCATTTATTAATTTTATACACTATTCTACAGGATGAACCCAATTACAGGATAGGGAAAAGCCGTGGCATTTACAAATATGTGCTTACATAACGTAAACTGTGAATCTGTAAATAAAGTAAATTGAATGAAAAACAGAACTGTCAGTTACTTAGCTAAGAAATGTTTTTTGAAATGCATAATCTGGCAGTTGAATATATCTAGGACACGACTAACAGAATTACAGATATCGCACATTGTATAAGTTAGGGATTTTTTCATTATATTTGTTCGCGAAGTGTTGAGATAAAAGGCGACACTATTCCTAGATGACCGTCTAGGAGCCCATAAATTCAACATATATAACAATTGAGAGCAGGTAATGATATTGTTTATGACTTTGAATTAAAAAAAAGTGAAAAATATTCACGCCTTACCTCGAGACTACAAAAATTGTGAGTTTCAAGCAATTCATAATAGGGTATTCCTTCAGTAGGATACGTGCCTTCAAGTTTAAAAGACGTATACTTCAA
>WOGR01007951.1:0-10377 GCA_015342045.1 Leptinotarsa lineolata | reverse complement strand
AAAAAATTTGATGAGGTGTGCACAGTTTTCTGGTACGGAATAGTGTTTCAAGCTTTTGTGAAAAAGCCCTTGCAATTCCAGCAATATGATCGTGTCCATTTCAACACCCAACAAACTTATCGAAGCAGGAAGCAGAATTATCTGTCCTGACATCATTATATCAGGTTCGGATGCATTTATCTTTTTGGAGAAAATCGATGCCTGAGTTTTCGTGGCATTGAACTGAACCCGGTTACTTCCCCCCAATTCGAAATTACTTCTAGATCCTCAATAAGATATGCAACCTCCTGCTTCCGGTAAAGATGTGCATCAGCAAACGATTTCCTGGTATCCAAATGGAATGACGAGACAAGTGTGCTGTCGTCAGCAAAGCAATATATTGGATTCTTTGTTGGAGACAATTTGGATCCCTGGGAAACACCAGCGTTGATGGTAAAAGTATTTGAGAGATATCCATCTACGGCCACTTGCAGGGAACGTTCTTTCTCTTTTTTTTGTCACATCACTCTTTCATGGAAGCACAATGTGACAAACATTATAAAAATTGAGAAAATCAAAAGGTCCAGAAATTAATAATTACCTATCTGTAATACAACTCCTTGATCTTTCATTTCTTGCCATTGAAGGTACATAAACTTTATGAACATATTATACCTATAAAAATTATCCAAGAATCTCAATGAAAACTCATTTAAGATAATTCTCCTTGAGAGTAATAACTGTTTTTTATTGATAATCAAATACCTGTCACATTGTAATGATTACTCTCAAGATACTCCATTTCATCTAACAAAACGACAAAAAAACAACAACAAAAAAAATCAGGTAGGTGAGCTATAGGTAAAGTGCAAAGTAAATATTCATCAGCAGGACATTTTTTCATTTATGTCCAATGGCTGAAAGACCTTTTCAGTTCTCTGAACGAATTTTCAATCTGTCTAGATCATCACAGTTGTTTCTATTGTCATGTCAACCGATTTTCAACTTCAATAATTTTCTATATTTCAAGAAGTGATGGACACTATGTTTTACCGCCATCTGTTTCCTTCATACGTAAGTACGATTAAATGAGAAATAGAAGGTTCCTGTAATATTATTATTCATGTAATAATTGAGAAAGTTAGGTCATTGAACGTGAGATGTCGAATGTAGTACCTTTGTTTAGTAGATGGACTCAAAAAATATTTCTTGTGTAGGATAAACTTCTTTCTTTCTTTTATGAATACCAGAGGTATTATTTGCACCTCATGTTTCAGAAAATCTACTCAGTCCGGTAGTAAGTAGGTGAACAAGAGAATGCAAATGATAATGCTTTTTGAATTACAATGTTACAATTCAAGAAAACTCAATATTAATCAAGGTACTCGCTATTATCGTGATGGAATTCATTTATTTGACATCATTATCTATCAACAACAGTTTTCCGAAATTAATTTCATTATTTACAAGGATTAGAAATCCAACTCATTAAAATAATTCCTTCACGTTTCTTTAATGAAGTCCAAACATCTGGCAAACTCATTAACTCGAACTCATTCTTTTTTATCGAAAGTGAGCATGAAAATGTTCTAGAAGATTATGAATAGCTTATAGTTGGTGTCAGAGAGGGATTTTAAGAGCGATATGGAAGTAGAAGTATTTTTCATCTGTTTGAGATGAACATTTTCGCTCAATTGGTGAAATAAAGTAGTTTTGCATTCAGTTTTGAACCATCTTGTTTCATCAGTCAGCGAAGGTTACTTAGATAGTCATGAGTTTCAAACACGACATTATTTTCACTCATAGCGACAAAAACATTCTACTGAATCTCTAAAAATCTTTTGAGTTTTTATTCAAAAAACACGTTATTGTATGATTATCACTGAACAATTTTTCGAAAACACAACACATGTTTCGCTTTGCAATAGCTTCTTCAAGGGTGTCTTTATCAGACGAGTATAGACGAACCTGAAGAAGCTATTGTATAGCGAAACACGTATTACATTTTTGTAAAACTGATCAGTGCAAATTCCACAGTAAAGTGTTTCTTCAATACGTTATGGATTCTTCTGAAATATCGGCTATTCTATCACATATTTTGACCCTACAAGCATGAATAAAATGCCTGGTTTATTCGAAAGTGACACCATATCCATCATATCCTGAAATATTCGGAAGGCTACTACATCTTGAGCGATTATCAGTATGGCTTTCGGAAAAAAAGATCAAGAAGCGATCTTTTATCGTATGTCATCCACATTTGGAATAACCCAATCAAAAAACCTGGAGAGTCCAGAGCTTTACAGCTGGATATATCTATGGCCTTTGAACATGTGTGTCATGAGGATTTGCTGACCAAACTTTGATGATGTGGCTTGTCGAATCATTTTTGTGTATGGCTCTTCAGCTTCCTCAAGGAACCTTGCCTGCAAATGGAAGTCGATAGATATATTTCCAATACTTTCACCAACAACGCTGGTATTGCCCAGGAAGCCATATTGTTTCTAACCCTCTTTTTATCGTATATCATCGGCTTATTGGAAAAAACCAAGAATCCAATATATTGCTCCGCTGATGACAGTACACTTGTCTCGTCATACCATTTGGATTCCAGGACATCGGCTGCGGATGCACATCTTTACCGGCAGGGGTTGCATATCTTCATGAGGATCTAGAAGTGATTTTGAATTGGGGTGGAAGTATATATAGTGAACATCATAAAATGAACTATATCAATGAGTCTTTTCCATTTTTGGTACCCAGCGTTAACCAACCACAATTTCATTATCTTCCTCCAGCTCTCCACATCAACAATAAAAAACGGGTGTAATCAGGCTGTGTCATTTTTGTATTCTTTTTGAATTCAAGGAGATTCGTATCCAAAAAAATTCATGAATAGTTTCAATTTTTTTTAATTCTTTTCAGAAGGTATCAAAAAAATTACCCTTATTATTGCTCTGGAACTTCTGAGGAAGTTGCCCTGAGAAAAAAAATGTGCTGTCTCGTATTTCGTGAATTCTAACCCTACTGAACTAACCGTAAAATTCAAAAACCAGTGTTTCTTCAAGTTTTTATTCCGCTGTCGTCAACAGATATGTTTCCCATATTGACCGCTTCTTCAATTGTTTCTGGTAGTTTTGTATTGAGTGTTTCTGAAAAGAACAAAGACAATATTCCTGCTGCAACAGCGATAACTCCAAAAATCATCAAGGGAGCTGCTTGATTCATTCTTGCCTGTAACAAATGGATCATGAAACCGTAACTGGATTGATATTTTACGATATGTATCACACAATCAATAGAAAGTATTACATACACAAAAAACAGAAGAATCCAACTTTCACGAAATGACAAACGTCATAGTAGGGGCAAAAAAAAACAAGACGAGATCATGAAGAACATACCAATATTACTTTGAGATATAATCTAATGTTCGAAAACGGTGTTCTAAGGAAAAAACTATATGAGTGAGTTCCTCATTAATTATTTATATTTTTCGGGATGTAGGTTAACTTTTTTTGAAAAATTTCGCGCTGAAAAAAGCGCTTGATTATCAATTTTATATTCCCGCAATGTTACATATGGTTTGCTTGATGAAGTATCACTTCATCATCAACACTGATAGAATTAGGACATTTGTTATCAATATTTGGTGAAACTTCGTTTATTACATCACAACTTCCAATTGTTTGTTCACTATACTGCTTCAATACATGATTTTTCCCCCATATTCATTATTGATATCTGCGTTGATCATGAAAACTAAACAACATATGTCTCTATCTATCAGAATATTTGAGGATTTTGATTTCCTGTTTCCAACTTCCCAATTCAATATTCCAAAATGTTTGTTTCTGCTTAAATAGTTTGTGTAATCGATAGGTGTAGACATACAAAAAAATGTTCTGGGAGAAAATGAGAAGAATAATGAAAGCTATGTTTGAATAGTTATAATGTTTCCAATAAATGTGTGACAGATGAAACTTATGTTTTAGTTCGGTACACAAACGATGCGTGTGATGCCAGGAACTGGGTGTCAGCTCCCATGCGTTTTTCAATGAATTTCATCAGTTCGGACTTCCATTGTCTACTAATGAATAAAATGATTTGGAATCCTTGAAATAAACAAGACAATTGAAAATTAAGAGAATATCTAAAAAAGGCAATAATATTAAGCAAAGAAACCTGAAAAAAAATCACAGTGAAATAAAATACGGGTGGAAAAATTGAACCAATAAAATGAAAACGAATTATTATAATTGAAAATAAGGCGATTTTAAACCACGTTACTTCACGACGTTTCGATTGTTAGTATCCACAATCGTTTTCGGATGATGACTGGACTAACTTCTCCTAGAGATGACTATTTGTTGGTCTTTCAAGTACTTTCACTTGACCCCTCCTTTCACTTATCACCTATCTCCTCTCTCCGCTCCACCGGCTCAGCGGGAGATGACCGCTATGCGGGAGTTGGCCATTTTTTCTTTGATTATGGGTTTCCATAATCAAAGAAGCACGTTCTGATGTTGAACTTGGACCCAATTCTTCTTATTCTTTTCGACAATCCTCTGATGTAGGAAAGTGCAAGTAGTGGTTGTGACGGCTTCTCTTCCTTCCAAGGTTCTTGCTGTCTTTTAGCCAAAGTCTGTTCCACCATCACTTTGGAGTACCCATTCCGTTGAAAATCATTTTTGATGATGCCTAGTTCTTTCTCCAGACCTTCCTTTGTATTGCAGTATTTCGTATTTTCAATTGTATTGTTCATTTCAGGGATTTCAAATCATTTTATATAATATTAGAAAATAGAAGTCCGAACTGATGAAATTCATCACGAAACATTGTCATTTACCTTCAAATAATCGTTGATTCCCTTGGTTTGATTTGATTAGGACAGTGGCAGAGATGGAAATTGTGAAAATGATGCATATCTAGGCCCTAAGTGTCACGTATGAATCGAGGATGATTACACCTAGATGATAATTTAATGACTAAAAGCTTCATAAATGTTGGTAAAAAGTGTTTTATCGCTGTTTTGGTAACCTAGCCTACAATTTTTTATCGTTTTGGAGGAAATAATCGTTGTAAAACTCTGTCCTGACGGCCAAGCCTCTAACTTTTCGATCCTTCAATCGCTTCGGAGTAAATAATCGAAGAAGAACCTTTATTGTCGAGTTATATTCCGTACATTCAAGAACTTCCAGACGATTTTTGAACACATTTTTCCATCTTCCGTGACAGATCCGACATAAATTTGCAAAGTATGAGATATAATCTCATATCCTATTCAATATCATACAATTTCCCAGCGTGAAATAGTCTATATCTCGATCTGTAAGGCATTATTTATTTTCCCCGAAGACGACGCGGCTTCTCTTTTCTGGTGCCGACAGGTGAAGGTGCTTTTGGGGCCCTACGGCTGCGGAAAAAGAGCCTTCTGCTTCGCCGCACACGCTCTGCTCAACCGCATTTCCATTTAAATAAGAGAAATGATAAACTATCGCATGGAGTTTTTGAACGCTTTTGTGACCATTTCGAGGAGAGACAAAGTTGAATTTGTATAATGATTGATTTTCCGAAAAAGAAAATATTGAATTGGAATATTTAAGAATAAATAATTTGGTTGAGGTTCCTAAACATATTAGAAATATTGTTAACTATATGAAAAGAATACAAGAATTATTTGAGTTCTTTTTGAACGTCATTGACGAAGAACAATTTTTCAATTCATTCGATAATTTATTGAATACACATGAGCCAGTAGAAAAGCAGAAGTGTTTTCTATTTTTACTGATTGGTAAATGGAAATGACTTCTGAAACGAGCATTCACTTGATTGATATCAGATTTCTTCTCAAAACTATATCTTTTCTTCGAAAGCTTTTCAATTACGAAATAAGAGGAAATGCCTTGAATTTCTTGAAATCGTATTTGAGTAATAGAAAGTACAAAGTACATATTAGGCAATGAAATAATTATTTTTTTCTCAGACTTCATTGAAATAGAAAAAGGCGTACCACAGGGAAGTGTACTTGGGCCTTTGTTATTCATTATATACATGAATGATTTTCGTGAAATTTACAAGCAATCAAGTACTGAAGTTGTGAACAATGCAGATGATTCCAATTTCATTGTACCAGTAAACAGGAACCTTGATTTTGGAAAAATCAATTTCAAATAGCATTTCTATAGCATCTACATATTTCAATACCAACAAGTTATTGTTAAACACATCTAAAACAGATTGTAATTTGTTCAAAACTGTTAAAAAAAATATTGCTATTCCGAAGTAGTGAAAGACTAGATATTTCAACAAGTACGAAACTGTTAGTAATTCATATAGATGATAAACTGAATTATGAGGTACATATTGACTACCTTGCAAAAAAACTAGCAAATAAGTGTTATGCAATTAGAGTGTGGAGACGTCACTTGAAAATCGATGCACTGAAAACGGCATATTATGGGACTATTTATCCTCTGCTGAAATATGGAATATTAGTATGGGGAGGGAGTACACAACTGGAACGTATTTTCATAATGCAAAAACGTATATTGAAAACAATGTTCAATATGAATTATAGAGACACTTGTCGTGGTACCTGTATACACTAAATATATTTATGTTTGTGTACTTTTTGTAAACGAGAGCAAATCGAATTTTGAAGATGACAAATATAGACATGAGTATTCCACCAGACAGAAATCCAATTATATTTTTCCTAAACATAGATTGAAAAACACAGAGCATGGGCCGCATTACGCATCAGTAAAATTCTACAACCATTTACCCTTGATTATCAAAGAAGATCGGACAAGACAAACTTTTTAAAAACGTGTTTTCGATCTGTTTTGTGACATTGAGCCATATTCATTACAAGAATTCATTGACAATCAACCGTTTTCAGTCTGTATCAAATTCAAGCTTCCTAGTAACTTCAATAACACATCATATATTTTACTCGTTAATCTTTATCTGTGATATTTACTTATTTTTTCCTTTCATTTTTATATACTTATTGTATTTACCTATAACACGTGATTTTATTCATATTAATATTAAGTCACATTTGTATTGTTAATGTAATCATTTTTATGACTTTAGTTTCGTCAATTGTTCAAATTGAAAGCTTCAGTAAATCTATTTATAAAACTTTTTAACCCATCTGATAATTTCAGTTTTTGCATACAGTATATAATAGTGTATACAGCTTGTACATTTTGAGCCAGTGTCGAAAATCGAAACTAAAACGGCATCGCTTTCAAAAACAAAAAGTGTTGCTAGGCAACACATTACTGTAACAGGTACCGTATTGTTCGATTTAAAGGCCGCAAATGAGTAAAGGGTGAGTTGATTTACTGTGCTATATAACCAATTCCAGAAAGCTAGAAGAAATACCGAAAAAACATTATAAAACTCAATTTCCCGATTTGAAATTCGTGCAGGAGAAACGTTTTCGTGAAAACAGCTCTGTATCATTTTTCCATCGTCGGGAAATTAATCAATTTCCGGCATCCTACTGAAACCCGATAATAATTCTTTCGTTGAACAGGCATTCTGACAGAAACGGTACATATCATCCCCAGGACTGGCAGCTACACTCACGTCGAGAACCGAATAAAAAGGGGCGCGAATAATTTTCCCATATTCAAAATTCACCTATCCGCACCGATCCTTGCATAACAAGTAGATGCGAGAACCATTTTCAGGTCTGAAAAGGTTGCCTTCATTCATAATGAAAAGCGGGCTGCAAGGTACGGCGGCAAAACACTCTGGAATGTTACGGCCAGCGGCGTCAGTTGCAATATTATAAAAGGAAACTTTTCCAAGAGTATCACTGTGGAATTACTACTGATTTCCGAGTGACTTGTCAACTGTAATTAATACCTGGCCCTGTACAGAACAAATCTGGTAGAAGAAAGACCAATTTGTCATAGGTTATAGATTGGAATAAACGTCAAAGTACTGGGGGTAAGACAAAGATTTTCGAGTAAAATCTCCGAAACGTAACATCTGGTGTCAGCAGTGGGATAAGTGGTTCTACAAGAAAGAAGATGAAAGCTGTTTCCAAATCTATACAAGAGGACAATTGCAACGAGATTTCTGGTGCATAAACTTTACTACACGTATATCGAAAAGCCGGAATGATCAATCATGAACAGGTTACAACAAACTCAAACGTAAAACAATCCGAAATTGTATTTTGTCGTCAACTCATTTTCAGAAATAGCCTGAGAATATGAATATTACCTGTGAATATTACCTGTGATAAAAATAAAGAAGCTAGGAAGAAAAAAATAGTAAAAAGAAATGAAGAAAATATCATGTGTAGCAGTTGTACGAAGAAAACGTGTTTCACATTAACAGATTATTAAAACCTACTGACATATTGATGACGCAAAAAGAATGCGGAACAAATAATGCTAAAAAAATTTCTGCGCTAACAGGTATCGACTATTGTATATTAGATAGTATCCTTTCAACTTTTGTAGAACGATTTATTTTTTGCCTCAGTAATTACATTTTCATTCGAACGAAATTTCTTACTGGTGAGCATTGTTTGAGGCCTGCAAACAGCCAGTAGTCACTGGGAGCCAAATCTGTCGAATACGGTGGATGTGGGAGCAATTCGAAGTTCGATTCATATAGCTTAGCCATTGTTTTGATTGACTTGTAACACGATGCGTGTTTTGATGAAACAAAATGTTTTGCTTTGCCATATGCGGTCGTTTCTTTACAATTTCGGCCTTTAACTGCTCCAGTGACGCTAGATAATGTTCACTGTTGATGGAATTTCCCTTCTCAAGATGGTCGATGAATATTATACCGAGACCATAACCTTTCCAGCCCATTGTTGTACTTTCGAGTACTTTGGATAAGGTTCACCAGTTGCTCTCCTCTCAGGTGACGATCGTTTTGATTCCGGAGTGAAGTGATGGATCCATGTTTCATCCATTGTCACAAATCGATGCAAAAAACCCGGTTTGTTATGTTTGAACATGGTCAAACACTGCTCAGAATCATCAAGACGTTCTTGTTTTTGGTCAACAGTGAGCTCGCGCAGCATCCACTTTGAACAAAGCTTTCTCGTAGTTCTTTTGATGTCAGCTAACTCACGCAACTTCACTTTTCGAATATTCAAAAGGATTTTGTGTTGTTTTATGTTTTCTGATGTTATTGTCTAATTTGGGCGTACAATGCGTTCTGCATTGAAGACATGCTTTGGTGTTCTATCAAAGCTCCCATTATTTTGTTGAGGGTCGGTATTTCTTTTCTAGAATAAAATGAATGTATTGTTCTTCTAACTGTAAGTTTGTAGTTTTCATCAATATGTACAGTTTTTCTTAGTAAAAAGGGTTTTGGAGACTCCACAGCTCCAATGTCTGTCTCAATTTTGAATTTATATATCGTTGCTTTTGATACGAAGGATTTTGCTGTATGAGAACGTCATATATATTGAGAACAATAATCTTTTCAGTAACAGAAAAAGCACAGTTGCTCATTTTTTTCACTGGAAAGAAAACTGAAGTAGCTATTTTAATTCATACACTGATTATAATTTTCTAATCATAACATTGATTAAGACGCAAAGGCTTTATCATTAATTCATATTCTTCAAGTAACAAAGTATCCGATTGAAGCACTGATCTAATCTGATCTGATCTAATATCAGATCGAAGCATGACGTCATCCTTTTTTCCAGCAAAAATTGAAAATGTATCAAGTATGCTGTTCAGGTATGTTTTTTGCATAAAAGGTTTTGAAAATTTGAATCGAAATTCAAAAGGAAAAAACAATTTTGTATGTTTAATCAAAAAATCTATCAATTTCATCAATATGAGTGTTCCATAGTTTGTTACTCCCAGTATACGTACAACTATAGTCTTCTGAGATTTGTCTTATCAAATCATACAACACCAGATACGGTCTCGGAATCTGATGGAAGCTCAATGTTTTTTGAAGAAGTGCTAGACCCTGAACTAGTTTCAACAATGACCGAACTGAAAAATAAAAAATCGAGTGGCCTAGATGATATAACAATAAAAGTTTTAAAATATGTCATTCCATCTATATCTGACATTCTTTTGATGCTTATCAATCACTCTATAATGGAAGGCGTGTTTCCGAGTGTCTTCAAAACAGCCAAAGTTATTCCTATTCATGAAAAGGGTTTACATGAAGATATAGATAACGATCGCCAAATATCATTACTGAGTATTCCATCTAAACTTATATTGAAAAAATAGTAGCAAATAGAATTATTGTGTTTCTCGAAAACTTAACAACATCCAACCCTCGGAAACAGCCAAACTCCTTGGTATGGTTATAGATAAAACCTTGTCTTGGGAGCCCCATATCGACCATGTCTGCAAAAAACTGAATCAAGCAATATTTGCAATA
>WOGR01007950.1:0-12101 GCA_015342045.1 Leptinotarsa lineolata | reverse complement strand
ATCATAAGTATTTGAATTCTTTGCTTTACACTTAAAATCATTACTACTTCAAATTAATTCGAAGCAATACTACAGAAAATTTACGAATTATTACAACAACTACTGTCCTATTTAACAGTTACTGAACGTCAATCGAAATAATGGTAACAAAAAAAAAAACTAGTCACCTAGTTTTTTGAAATTAATAAGAAATACTTATTAGCACGGTTACTGTCAACTACAGCAAGGACTATAGTTCAAACATTTAAAATAAAGTCATGTATTTATTACTGGACTACTTTCCCATTGTTGATTTGATCATTAGAAAAAATATAAAATAATTAATTAATTTCTGCTTTTATTAAATTTTTCGGAATTAAGTAAGTGAATTTTTAATATATATTGTTTTGAAGTGATATTCATCATTATTTTGCAGATTCTTGAATCGGATATAAAACTTCTAATTAGGCAGAAACTCCGATACGATTTCCTAAAATGAAATAGTTTTGGTTATTAAACGAAATATCCCAAGACTCTGTTTGCATTTGGAAAATAAAGTTGGCAGCACCCTCTCAGCGCTTATAGATGCAACTATATTGTTTTTTATTTCAAAAAGTAATAACAATGATTTATTTACTCACGTAAATTTTTATCTGACCTTGATGCCTTGACCCTTTTAAAAGTTGAGAGGGAAGGAGATTTTTATATTCGGACTGTATACAATTCTGTATTTAATAAATTGATGAATATAGCCGTTACTACGTGGTGAGAGATCATCATGAAAATGAGAAATGAAAACTTTCTATGTTTTTTACCACTTTTATTCGTAACTAAAGTTACTGCAGTTCCGTCCTATAAGGACATTTTCAAACTTATACATAAATGTATAAGTTTATTGTGTAAGTTTGAAAATGAACATATAGGACGAAACTGCACTAACTTTAGTTACAAAAAAAGTGGTAAAAGACTTAAAAAATTTTCATTTGTCATTTTTCAATTCTGTATTTATTTTAATATATACATTGGGTACATTTATATATGTTCATGAATCAACCGGGTTTTTCATAAGAGAATAGTTTATTTCTACTATTTTTAAAATTTTGTCTGACTGAACATATAAGGTGGCTTTTTTCAAAATCTGTTTACCTACACTTAAGGTGGGGATAATTGTATCTTATTAAAATTCATCTGTGCCGAATTGCTATGTTATGAATTAAACACGAACCTCTAAAAGAGACACACAATTCTCTTTACTAATGTAATCAAATTAGAAATGGATACCACTTCACAATAGACAGTCAAGTCTGTACAACTTCCATCAGATTGAGGTAATCACACTAATGTCTCTTTTGTATCTCTAATGAATGCAATCTTTCGAATTAACACAACAAACAATAATGATTCACCCCATTGTTTGTTTTCACTAACGGAATCCAACTTAAAATGTGAGTGCTCAGTAGAGAATATGTTCGGATGGAATTAAAGATATTATTTTGTTTTCCGCTGCAGTAAATACACATTACAGTCCAGTCAAAAAAGTTATTGAATGTCAAAATTGGAAAACGTTGGGGCTTTTTGCTGCATTTTTCTACGATAAGTGTTTTCGCATGGAGATAATAAAATTGTCTACAAAAACTGTTTTTACACTTTTTTTTTCTTCAAATCACTATTCCTGAGATATCCTCGTATATGTCCTCCGACGTGACCTGTATATGCCATTGTTATGTGGAATCTAGAAGAAAAATTCAGTATTATTTCTGGTGAACACGGACAGTATATATACAGACATTTTGGTCAAAGAGTGACTATTATATTTGATGGTTATACTGACTATATAAGAAAATTTTCAAAGCTACCAAATCGTTTGAAAACTGAGTTCGTTTCTTCTTGCAAAAACAACGTGAATGCTCAGATGAGTATAGATATTTGAGTTTTGTGAAAACACACGGAACAAGAAGAGATTACAACTATAAGAATTAACTTCTGCTCATCAACAGTTTTATCATGTATATTGTCAAGTCTGGCTGAGGAATCAACTGAACGAAGATTAGGGTTGGAAATTTCAATTATTAGACCCTAACTCTACTGAGACAACTCAAACGAATCAAAACTCACGAATTCATTGAACATACTTGTACCAAAGACTGAATTGAAAAAAGCATTGCCACCTTCACTGATTCACATAACTTCACGAAAATAACATACAATCTTTCAATTCAAAGTCCACCTCCAATTCATAAATTTCCAATATAATCGAAACTTAGTTGTATGATAGGACATTTTTAATTCGGGTCGAAACATTAATCTGAATAGTAGCAATTCCATTGAAAACGAAAAGAATATGGGACGTACAGTTAATGCATCTAGCAGCGTCAAGTAACTCGGGTGCTGGCTTGGCGGTCTCATGTCAAGGCCCGATAGATTTCAACAATGAATAATACGAGTTCCGTCATTTACGTTCTTTTTTTCGTGTATTCGAACATTGCGCCTTCAATAATTGTACTTGTATCGATGCATTGAGCAGATAATATTTCAGAAAATATTCCACGAATACCACTATACCTGAATTGTTTTTTCTGAAAAATTTTCTTTTTTTAAACTCACACTTTGTTATTTTTGATCAATACCAATCGAGCAACCACGAATAGATAAAACTACTCGTCATACGGTCTCGTGGTTTTAACATTCTGGTTGTTCTGATGGTATTGCAAAATAACATAATTTTCATTGAAAAATGTAAATTTATCGATAGAATTTTGTCTTGAGATCTTTCGATAACATTTTAGTTAATTAATTCAAACTTCACTCCCACCTGCCCCAGAAAAAGTTCTGAAAATAATTTATTGTAATTATTGTAGTGGAAACCATAGCCGCACAAAATGGTAATAACGAAGATACTTTGGTTCACCTTCATGTACAAATTGCCAAAACCGTTTCCGGTCAGATGGTAAGAGTGTGGTTCTACTAAACTCTCAAAAACTGATTCGGTGCGCAGCGGGGCAGGCAGAAAGTATATGCTCTACTGTTTCATCATTTTCTATGCAGAGGCGACATACACTGTCTTCCAACAGTCCGAGTCTCTTCAAATGATTCAGACGGCGGTTATCTGTGAGGAGGCCTGTTACACATCGCAATTCATCCTTACTTTAGTCCAACAACTATTTGGTTTCAAGTTTCTAAGGGTGAATGAACGCCTTGGAGTGAGGCAATCCTAGAAGATTTTGCCAGAAGTTTTTAAATCTTCTTGCCATCCAGGTGTCCAATGTTATTTGGCAAAACCTAGAGCGATGCCAATAACTGGTTCTGGTACGATGAAGCTGCTTGCAGCACCCTCCTTTGCAGACAACCTCTTTGCCTTCAAGGCCTGTGTGGCCCGGAATCCAGCTACTAATTTAGACGTTGCTTGGTAGGAGCCAAGAGCTTCCAACGCCGCTTGACTCTCCGAGAAAATGTTTATTGACTTGTGTGTGAGGTTGGATTCTACTAATCTCTCCTCACACAATTCAATAGCATAGATTTCCGCTTGAAATACAGTAGCATAGGTCTCTAGGCAGGTTGATATCTTTCTCCTTGGTCTGCAACTGAAACCACCTGCACCAGAGCCTGAAAGTATTTTTGATCCATCTGTGAACAACTATCTGCTCTTAATATTTCCTTCTTCCGGAGGATCCAGTTCTCTCTACTCGGGAAAAGTACTGTATAAGGTAGTTCGTAGTTGACAGTTGAAGGGATAATGTCAGGGGTCAATAAACTAATATTGAGTTAAATGCGGTAACTAAGGATTCTTATGATATCGATGACGAAATAATTGATGTATTTTTTGGACATTTTATACACATCCAGCAAGAATAGGAAGAATAAACCAGAGAAAACTTACTATTAGGATAATGTTTCAAGATAATCAACCAGATTCCAATTTTCCTCATTCTATTTAAGTAACAGTCAACTACATAATCTAAATCTGAAATACAAAGGATCATGGAGTATACTGACCGGGGTTGCAACGTTATAAAAATGCGCCAAATATACTACCTCACCGGTGGTATATCGTGTAAAATAAGACTTCAACTTTTAAAACGGTATATCATTGATGATGATTCGAAGAAAAAAGTTCTTAGAAAACCGATAGTTTCAACCTTTGACCACTGATAAATTGTTTAGCACACATCGATCAGTGAGGACATTTGTGTTTTTATTTATAACACTGTAGTTTCGACTTGAACGAATGTTTAGCTCATTGTGAATTATTGTAAAATGGAATGTCCAATTTGACCGAACTATTAATGGAATCGAAGCGGCAACTAGCAACCACCCGGGGGCATAGGACGACCGAACGTCTCTTCTGCTCTACAGAAACAATAATCAACGGCAGGCTTAAATTATCGTGCCAGGCATCTGGGGTTATATCATCAATATAATGATATTACTTGATATTTTCTGCAACAGTAAACTCTCTTGGCCTCCACTTAGGTTGTTACAATAAATATCTTGGAACACGAATTATAAATATTTCTGGAATGTTACAAATAATACCAAGAGTATTACTGTACTTGAGTAAAAATATGCAAGGCATTTCTTGCATTTCGCCCTTCACGAATTTTGGAAATATATCAATATCAGCAATTATTTAGATTTTCCAAATTTCAAAATAACTTTCGCCAAGAAATATTTGAAAATTAGAAGTACATTTTCTATCAATAATGTATTGTGCATTTACTACACTAAGTAACTAACAAAAGTAAAAGTTGGCGAATGAATCCATATCAGAAAAAAATAAAGTAAGAAATACTTTCACACATTGTGAATGGACACTTGAAATGTTCGAAAAGAATGAATCTCGTAATAGATTTTATGAAATGAATGGCACTATTCTTTTATCTTTTGAAAATTCAATATTAACTTCATCAGTCTGTTCCTCGGTCTGTTCAATTTAGGTGTTCTTACTCTGCCATGCCTACTTATCTTGGAATCATGTTTGTACATATTCAATAACAAGAATACTTTCATGAAAATCAAAGATATACACTCGAAAAAAACTAGGCAAACAAATGATTACTATGAGCCCTTATGTAAATACAAAGTGACAACCAATGCTCCTTCACATCTAGGCCTGAAACTAATAAACTTCCCTGTGATATAAAACACAAATCAGTCAACAAAGTTGAATTCAAAAAAAAACCTGGAGAATGTTTTATTAGAAAAGTGCTTTTACTCACTAGTTGAATTTCACGATGAATACTCTAACAGTTATTGCTTTTGTGCATAACCTGTACTTAATTGTATCAATGTTGTGTATGTGGAGTTTTTATTTGTATATACTTTTTTTTATTTTGTATTTTTTTGTATTTTTAGTGATCTAGGATAAGCATGACTATTTCTATACAAATTGTGAATTTGTCAAAAAGAAAATAAATCCTACTACTAATACTACTAAAAATGTCCTAGAGTTCAACAATGTCCTACCCCTGTTAAGCTAGCAGAACCACTTTGGAATTTCATATTTATTTTCAGGCCATAATTAAAGGCTAATTTTAGGGTGATTTTTAACCCTATTTCCGAATTTTTTGCTCTTTGTTCAAAGCAGATGTCATGGGTTCTACTAGCTTAACGTTAAGCTAGCAGAACCCACCCCAAGAGAAAAACATTTTGTCAAATCGGATCACATCATAATTTTAGGCTCATTTTGGGCTCATCTAATCCTCGATTTTCCAGGTGTTTTTTTTTAATTGTGGGTTCTGCTAGCTTAACCGTTAAGCTAGCAGAACCAAATCTAAATCCTTCACTTTTTAGAAAGTCTGAATATGCAATAATTTTAGGCTCATTTTAGGCACCTCAACTAACCCATTAAAACATTTTTTGCTCTCAGTTAATATCAATTATTTGGGCACTAACGGTAACGATAACATTTTTCAAGGATATGGAAAATCCAAAACACTGAGAATTATAGGTAAATTTTTGGCTTGTATTTTCCCTCGTGGCCAATATTTTCCCTCGTGGGTTCTGCTAGCTTAACCGTTGAGTTGGCAGAACCAATTCGATATCCTTTATATTTTGGGAATTTTGAATATGAAATAATTTTAGGCTCTTTCAATAACCCATTGAAACAGTTTTTCTTTGTTAGAATCGACTGTTTGGGGGAATTATCTTCGGCACAAACGGTAAAACATGAAACATGTCATTTAGAAAATATTTTTCAGGAATATGAAAAATCCAAAACAGTGAGAATTTCATGCTCATTTTAAGCTTGTCGATTGTCCAGGTGTTGTTTTTTTAATGGTGAGTTCTGCTGGCTTAACCGTTGAGCTAGCAGAACCAAATTCAAATCCATCACTTTTAAGAAATTTTGAATATGCAATAATTTTAGGCTCATTTTAGGCTCCTTGAATAACCCATATCTCCGGCACAAATAGAATGAAATATTTCATGTTTTACCGTTTGTGCCGGAAATAATACCCCAAATAGTCGATTCTAAAAAAGAAAAGAATGTTTCATTGAAGGAGCCTAAAATGAACCCAAAATTATAGCATATCCAAAATTTCCAAAATGTAAAGGATATCGATTTGGTTCTGCCAGCCTAACTGTTAAGCAAGCAGAACCCATTGACTTTTTGAGAAAACAATATCTGAAATACAGGCGATAAGGGAAAACACAAGTCAAAAATCAGCCTAAAATTCTCACTGTTTTGGGTTTTTCATATCCTTCTTCTATAAAATATTATCAAAATGAAATATTTCATCTTTTACTGTTAGTGGTGGTGATCCCCCAAATAATTTATACTAACTGAGAGCAAAAAATGTTTCAATGGGTTAGTGAAGGAGCCTGAAATGAGCCTAAAATTATTGCATTTTCAGAATTTCTAAATAGTGAAGGATTTAGATTTGGTTCTGCTAGTTCAACGGTTAAGCTAGCAGAACCCACAATTAAAAAACACCTGGAAAATCGAGGATTAGGGAAAAGATGAGCCTAAAATGAGCCTAAATCATGATGTAATCCGATTTGACAAAATGATATCTACGTTAAACAAAGAGCAAAGAATTCGGGAATAGAGTACAAAATTACCCTTAAATTATGGCCAGAAAATAAATGTAAAATTCCAAAGTGGTTCTGCTAGCTCAACAGGGGTCAATATTCTATGTTTGGTTACGCTATTCACACGATTGGTAACCTATGTCACATTTCAATAATTTTTTTAAAATTCATCATTAGGTAATTAATCTGTTTCGAGACTTTTCAAAGATCTTCAACTTCTGTTACTACCTCCTCCCCTTAATATTTTCATCATAATCCCAAGAAATTGAGTGCATCTGAAAAAACTTTATATTAGCACCCATTCCCCAATGTGGATTCGGTTTTATTAGGTACTTACTTTAATAAAAGGTGCCGGTGTTTCTTTTGGAAACAAAATATTTACGTTCATTAGCTTATTATACTCATTTCAGTAAACAAGACCGCTAATCTTGTGCTTTGATAGTTTCGTTCACTTTGTGCGTTTCGGTGCTTTTGTCTACGTAATAAATTTAACCGAACAGCATGTTCCGAACAAATACTACCTTTCATGTCTTGTTTCTGTTAGATTACAGCTTTTTTTATGTGTATTCTCGGATCAAATATTCTTCAGGTATTCAAAATATTATCATTAGGCGCAGGTGTTTCTTTAGATGGTTTCCTTCTGATTTATATGAAAAAATTATCTTATTTATGCGTAGCAAGTTCGAGTTCGACGTGGACGTATTGCTTTAATTGGCCAAGTTATGGAGGATATTTAAATAATTACGTTCGATGAATAGATAAACAGACGAACTAGAAAGAATGCACTTTAATGAGACAAACGTTTTGATAGATTGGAGCTATTATTAGTAATTGACCTTATGCGATAATGGCGCTAGTTTTTGAATATTGATATAGTTATTTATCGAACAGGTCCGGAAAATACTGTTTTATGGGACGGGTAGACAACATTTTAGGACGAGTAGACGAGTCCTGAAAGTCTTCGAGCCAAAAAAACTGTTTTCGGAAGTATTGCATACAAAAATCTGAATTTTTATTTTCATATATTCAATTTTAAATCCGCTAGTTACGTTTAGAAACTATTCAAGGAATTAGAATTGTATAACACCAATAAATATTATTTTTATTTCGATCAACAAACACATTAGCAGCATTGTAAACAAGGCAAAGTTTTACACTAACAATCAGTTGAAACCTCTCTCGTTGAAGATAGAACAGTGTTTTTATTAAGTGATCCGAAGGAAATAACCTCAAACTATTCATTTTTTACCTTATAAAATTGATTATGGGTAAGTGCTCTTATATTATTTATTCTGTAAAAAACTTTCCAAAACATTTTTTCAAGTTTTTTAGCATAGAGTTTATCTCAAGTATAATGTACCCACTGAGGGCAATTAATTTATAATGTACTGACAGCAATTAATTTGACGGAATTTGCCAACGATTTTTATTTGTTGGAAAAATGTGATTGAATCCGAGAACACGGAATCAATCTTTGAACAAATACTGGCTCAATTTAATCTGCACGATGCCCCTGAAATAATATTGAGCAGTATTAGAAAGACTGCCAGTTTATTCTCATTCAATATGTCAATGAAGTGAGAGCGTGTTCATCGCACAGAAAGACATTCTTAACCTTAATAAAATGTTTATTTTGTCCATTTCCCGTAATACTTAGTTACCCTGTGAACAGTGTAGAATAACAAATCAATGAGACACATTTTTTTTTATATTTCTTTGTAGAACAAAATTTCGAACATTTAAATTCTTATTTGTATTAAATATTGAAATTAGAACAGAAGAAGATATGTACTAACAGGAAAATTATAATTCTTATTTATATTGAAATTCATAAGAACATTCGAGAAATTCCTAATATTGAAGCGATTCAATTTGTTTGAATTGCTTGGTATATTTAATTGCCTTTTGTCAGTCAGGAAAGGAAGATAAAGTTTCAGTTTCACATTGATTGTTTTCATCTGATAATTTTTGAATGGTCTTGACAATTTCAATTATATTTGTAAGTGAATTGTCTATATAGGATGTTTATTAAAAATGCTGCTAAAAAGGGACTACTTCTTGGACTATTCTAAGGATATTTGTCCTTTGACGATTTTTGATAGAGCGCTTTGTTTCGACAATTAGGAGGAAAAAGAATTTCGACAATGACAATTTATTACCAGAAATTACATGTAATGTTTCTTAATCTACAAGAACTGCTGTTCTTGTTGAAATGTTCCAAATCGTCCCGTTACTTACATTGAAAGTTTTGGATCTTCTACCACGGCCAGCGCATTCTCTTCTACTTCTACCGTTCTTACTGTCATTGGCATTTCTGGTCATCCATTTCGCTTCAATGGTCCTGTTCCATGAAGTCGTTGATGTATACTTTGGAAGGTTTTTCTATTAGGCACATTATGATTAGGAAATCGTTCACTGTATAACCGCCTAGCTTCCAATGAATTGCTATCACGAATACATAAATTAAATGCATGCCAGCCATCTCTGCGTTACCATAGCCATTCATGATAGAGGCTTCACACTAACAAGACTATAAATATTGAACACAGAAAATGCACGTCAAATAGACAAAGTCAATCAGTTTCAACCTATTCGACACATACAAATGATTACTTACGACACATACTATTCATATTGAATGTCTCCAGCCGTTTGTTGTAATCGGAATGTTGTTGATAGGTACCAACGGAATTGTTAGATCTTTTATAATTTGGCGGTTCCAGTGTAGTACGCTATACTTTTATTTCGGCTACGTTAATTACCAAAATTGTTATTGTCGAATTTTTTTTTCGACCCGTATCTTCCAAACAAAGCGCCCTATCAAAAATCATCAAAAGACAAAATATCCTTAGAACAGTCCGAGGAATAGTCTCTTGATTTTTGCCGCATGTTTAATAAACACCCTGTATATCGTTCAGCGACATTGGTAGACTTCCAGCCACCGTGTCTCTTCAGATTTGTGACGTGTCCACCATTATCAGCAAATAACGTCGGTAAAGTTCGACAAATTCTGCCTGTGTCATTTTAAGGATTAGTTAAATTTTGAAAATTCTGCGATTCTTAATCCGAGATTGCCAAAACTGTGGATACCAATAGGCTGAGTCGAACATTTTCCTTTTTTTGTAACTCACGAATAATCTGTTATATGGAGCAGGTTATATCCTCATTGAAAGGTCCTCAGCAATCACCAACCTGTTCAATATTACTCAATATATTTCTGAGACCATTGATAGGAGATCCCAAACTGATGTCATATATACGGACTTCTCTAAGGCGTTCGATAGACTTGACCACGGATTACTGCTATCAAAATTGTACAGATACGGCTTTTGTCTGACCCTCATCCAACTTTTTGTATCATACTTCACTGACAGGCGTCAGTAGGTATGTTATACTCAATGGCTTCAAGTCTGTGGAATATGCAGCTACCTCGGTTGTTCCACAAGGAATCAACCTAGGTCCACTTCACTTTAACGCCTTCATAAACAATAAAGTTGAGGCTATTGACACAAACTGTTTGATTTACGCGAATGACCTGAAATTATATTGTGAGATCAATGGCATCGAGGACTGTCTTCAACTCTCCCTCAATCTGAAACGTATTGAGTGACGGTGTTTTCGTAACAATCTTTCATTACACCCAAGTAAATATAATAATGTAATGACATACACTCTAAAAAATCGGACACTTTCATATCAATATTCAATAAACGATATTCCACTTCAACAGCCTCTCACATTCACCGAACTAGGTGTTACCTTCGACACTAACTTTCCTTCGTGCCACACATTGAAGCCACTCTGCTGCAAACAGGATGTATGGATTCATTGTGTGAATCTACATCTACATCGAAAACTTTACACTATGCCTTCGTGAGATCAAAATTAGAGTATGCATCCATAATCTGGAATCCATCTCATCAGATGTGTACAGAAGAAGTTGAATCAGTACAATGAATCAGACAACATCTATCCACCAATTGGATTTCCCCATGATGCATTATTAGCTAGACATGCTATAAATAGCTTGAGTTGCCGTCATGATTGTCACTCCACAATTTTTCCGTTTAAACTGATTAATAATTTAATTATTGACCCACATATTTTGCAAAAACTTGATTTTAATGTACCTAGTCCAACGTCAAATATTCTGAAACGTTATCCTCTGCATAATATGTTTGTCAAATGCGATTCAGAAAGTTGTCAGCTCGACATTTTTCACTGTTCCATCTCTGCGATTAGGTCTTTTTATCTCAGATAATTCTTTATGTATTGTTTCACCTTACAACTTATTGTAATTGTATTGTATTGTAATTTGACTTATATCCCTGTTTTGTAGTTGGGTGTAACCTGTAGAACAGTGTATAAATAAATAAATAAATTATGGGATGGCTGTGAAGATATTTTGGATGTTTTGGAATCTAGTATTTTCAATTGATATGTTTTTCTTCTCGTTTATTAGATCAATAGGTATTTTTGTTAGTTTTTCTGTCTACACGTACTGGCAAACCCATTAATTGTTGCTGCATGAAAATAAATCAAATTTAGTTAATACTTCCATATCCTACAATCGTAGTATTTTGTTAAAATTACCTTCAGCATAATGTATGTTTCATTATTTGCTTCCCTAATGGATTTGTAGATCTGCTCGCAGTTGAAGACTTCTCATTTCTTTCCTCTATAACAAACATGCGCCCTTTTAAGAAATGCGATAATCTTTGAGAAAGTGGCTATGTTTACATTTTTCTTCACTCAAATGGTACTCTTCAACAAGAGTATGTGATCCACACGGTAAAGGATTTTACAGTTTCAGGTTTTTGCGCCAAATAAGCCAAAATTACATCCTGTGTAATAGTTTTGCATTTCTTCATATCCATCCATGCAAACTTTCAAAAATTTAAAATGTCAACCAATTTTATGTCAAAGAGCAGTTAGTCGTTATTTCGCTGCTATGGAAACCAAAAGAAACCAAATTATTTATGAACATTTATCTCACTCAATCTAACACACCCTCTACGCCGACGACACGGCTCTCCTCTCCTCTTCCATGGGTCGGGAGCTCGGGATCGTCTACATGCAACGCGCATTGGACG
>WOGR01007949.1:0-12102 GCA_015342045.1 Leptinotarsa lineolata | reverse complement strand
AAAATTTCCACGTATAAAATTGAGTAAGGTTAATTTGTCAAAAAATATACTGTAAAAACTCTAGTTATCAGAAGTAACTTACGTTTGATTCTACATGAGGCAACATCATGACCATGTGATCCGTAAGAGTACTCGGCTTTAATGTCACAGGTTTTTTAATTCCAGTCGACAGTAATCTTCTCAAGTCTTCTCCTGGTAATGTTTTCTTGTCACCAGCAACTATAACTTCCACTCCATTGGACATAACTCTCGTAGCAAGGTTGTATCTAGCTTCCTCATTGAAATTTCTACTTTCTGGGTCTGAGCCGGAGTTATAAAACAATAACATGAATAATACCTCGACAGAGGTTATGTGAGATGAAGTTTTCAACCACAGATTGAGTAAATTCGAACTTTGGTGATGGAAAATTTCATCAAAAATATGTAGAATACAATAAATATGATTGTCCTTCTTGAGAAAACATTATATTACAGAAACTTATGTACATAAAACAGTTAAATTTGGAAATGAGGAATGAAATATAGAAATTCACGAGAAGAACAAAATTCTGTACAATGTTGTTCAATTCCATAATGCCACCGTTACAAATTTAGTAAGATTTGAACATTATAGAATCTTAAGTGGGGTTGTTTTATACAAAAGCAGACTCACCTTGGTTAAGAAGTTGAGTTTGTGGGTTATCCAGAGTGGTAATTAGAGTATTTTCAAAATCAGTCAAAGTCTGTGTGGCGTCTAAGTTCAACAATGTTAGAGTTGTGAATTTGATGTGAGACTCAGTTAATACGATCGTTTTTATCTGAGGTTTCACTTCAGTTGTTGACGTTATTATATGTTCGTCTCCGCTGACTCTGGTGATGACGAAAGTATATGTCCTTAGTCTACTTTCAGTAACAGTTCTTGTCAGAAATTCAGTGGAAGATAAAACAGTAGTCTTTAGAATAATTTCAGGAGCATCAAGAGATTCAGTCAATTCAGGAAAAGAAGGTTCATACTCAGGAATATCTTGGAAAGTAGGTTGATTATTTATGTTGAATACATCTTCATTATTCAGATTTTTTTTCGCTTTAACATAATTTTTTTCAAATGATTCATCTCCCAAATACCCAGAACTTATCTCGTCCTTCCGAACATACGAATGTTGTTCATTTCCGTTTCCCTTGTATTTTTCATCAAGGCTACTTATGATGTTGCTTTTCTGTTCAGAGTTTTCATCACCTGATACATTTTCTGCTGCATCGTAATATTCCGTGGATATTGTCTCATCCTCAGTTGAATAGTCATCGTCATTATAATTTTCTTCTTCTTCATTAGTTGTATG
Source organism: Leptinotarsa lineolata (assembly GCA_015342045.1). Taxonomy (NCBI): domain Eukaryota; kingdom Metazoa; phylum Arthropoda; class Insecta; order Coleoptera; family Chrysomelidae; genus Leptinotarsa; species Leptinotarsa lineolata. The sequence continues at coordinate 10,783 of WOGR01007949.1, read as the reverse complement.
ATCGTCATCAGTTTCATCATCGTCATCAATTTCCTCCTCATCTTCAATTTCACCATCGTACTCATTTATTTCACTATCGTTATCAGATTCATCTTCGTTGACATCTTCATTTTCATTTTCAGTTTCTTCGAAACTTTCACCACTTTCAATGTTTTCATCTTCGTTTTCGTCGATAATTCCATCAAAATTATTGGAGTTATCATATTTTGAGTGGTGGAGGTGGTTTTCATAAACAGATTCGACCGCCACACTTTCAATTTCGCGAGTCATTATTGAAGATATGACATCATTTGAAAGCCGTACATTTACTGTTTTTTTGAATTTAGGTAAAATGCGTTTTCTAGTTATAACTATTTTCCTTCTTGGTTTCGTTGCTTGCTGCAAGTGATCTTCGACATCGATATCACTCTCGTGGTCTGTTGGGAGATGGTTTATAATTCGTTTTTTCTTTTTTTTGATTTTTAATCGTCTTCTTATTCGCCTTGTTGTAACATCAATTTCACTGGGTTTAGTATTTGTTTCGAAAATATCATTTTCTCGAGAATCATTTGACGTGTCTTTTATTACCGGTTGAATCCGAATCAGCTTCTTTACAATTCTTTTCTGCTTAAAATGAGTTGGTATAATAGTTTTGTTGTCATTAGTTTCGGATACATCTCTTTTGATCCTTGATAATTTTGAATGATTTAATTGTATTTGTTTGCCAATTTTATGCGAAACATAGAAATTTGAGTTGGAGAAAATGCCCCCATGTTCTAGTGACGTTTCGACCTTTGGCATGAGTGGGGCTACTTTGCTAAGGTCATTTATGCTAAAAAATTATTCGAAATCTCTTTCGAAGCTTTTACATACTCAATTTTATACTTTTCTGAAGATTTCTTTGATTTTGTAGAGTCTGTGTTGAATAGTTTAGGAGTGTGTGTCATATATTTTGGAACATCACCTATAATACTTTCTAAACTTTCTGTTTCTTTTTCGGTTTCTGATGTCTCAAGTAAAGTATCTTTAGTAGACATGACTAAACTATCGAAAATATCAGTCGTACTGAAGATCGATCCAGTAGATAATTTAGAGGGCTGTACAGGTACATCTCTTCTTCTCCTAACACCTTCTTCACCTATTGTTACTGTCGATAGAACAGTTGTGAATTCACCAGGAGTTCTCCCAGATACAAAAAGCGTCACAATACTCGTTTCTTTAAGTGGTTCCACTCGGGCGGGTTTATTGATTTTTCCTCTTCTAGAAGTTTTTCTTCTGGGTGAAAGTGTAGTTTCTTCAGTTTCTTGAAGTTCCTCAGAGTCCACCAGAGCTAAATTGAGCTTATTTTGGTCTTTGTATGAATTTTTAATTTCAGACTGATCCAAATTGAATACATTAGCTGGCTGCTGAGGCAGTAAAAAATTCGCTGCAGGTTGTTGCTGCTGAAGTTGTTGTTGTTGAAGTTGCTGCTGCAGGAGAGGTAGTAATAAAGCAGTATTCAACTGTGGTCCAGGAAAACCCAAAGTAGGCGTAAGTACTACTGTATCTGTTAAAAATTCCGTAGCAGTAAGAACATTAACGCTACTATCGATGATTGTTGTGAAAATTTCTTTGCCTCTGAATGTAAGCGGTATAACTGTTGAGGTTTCACTTGTAATTGTGGTTATATATGTTGTTGTTCTGGTTTTGAATTCCGTTGTAGGAGTGGGTTGTACTAACGGCGGTTGCTGAAGCCCCAATAGAGGATTTGATTGAGGTTGGAGACCACCTAATAGCAACTGAGACAGCAATATATTTGCTAGAGGTGCCTGAGCTGCTAGAGCAGGTTGAATTGTATTAACAATCTGTTCTACTTCATAAATCGTACTTGGAATAACATGAGAATATGATGTTTTGCGCCTATTGATATAAGTAGGAGTAAATATAACACTGGTCGTTGGAGTTTCATTAAGAATAAATTGAGTAATAACTGTTGCACCATTATTACCCGTAGCAGTATTCTCACTCAATAAAACCTTGACTTCCTTCCCAAAAGCATTCTGTGATGTTGAATATTGCAAAGGGCCAAGAACTTCTGTGCTATGCTTAGCAGTAACAATATTTTTATACTCTGTAATTTTTCCATTGACGATTGGTATTGTTACTTCGATGGGAATTTGATGAGTTATAGTAATTGTTCCGTCAAATGAAGGTATTACAAAGTTTTCGTTTTCAATATTATCATTATTTTTATATCTTGGACGCTGAGTATTTCTGGCTCTATTAGTCGTTCTCGCATTCTGTCTGTTACTACTAGAAGATTTTCTATTGTTGACTGACGATTCAGTTTGATGGTTGTTACGTAATTTTGGAGGTTTTGGTCTAGAGGCAGTTGTAGTCTTACTAGATCTGCCTGATGATGAAGTGGGCCGTTTAAAATTATTTTTCTTGTCATTTTCTCGGAGGGTGAATTGTGTTCTTGTTTGACTCGATTTAGTGGGTGATATTCTCGATCTTTTGTTAGACGGAGAAGAAGTCGTTGACTGGGAATTTTTTATATTTCTAGCTTTATTAGAATATCTTCCTCTCGTAGACGGCTTTTGAGTGTTTTCAGTTTGTTGGCGGTGATTTTCAGGAGAAGCAGTCGTACTAGATGGTCTCCTGAATCTAGAATATATATCACGTTTAGACCTTTTCCTAAAGAATGGTTGGATTTGAACGTTGTTTCTACTAAGTCTACCACTCTCAGATGTTTGTGAGGTAAGAGGATCTAATATTTGGATATTTGTTGAAGAACTATCATAATCGGTATCTTCGTCTGGTTCGCCCTCCTCCTCTAGATCTTCGCCATCCTCGAAATCTTCTTCCTCCTCTTCGTCTGGTGCATTCGTTGTGGTTGTGAATAGACCACGCCTGGGGAACAATGCATTAGGTCTTGGTCTAAGTAAAGCGCTTGGCCTATTGAAAGTTGTTTTTGGTTTGAATGTCGTAGTAGTTGCACCCTTTTTTGGTGAATTTTTTCCGGTTTTTACTGCTGTGCTTCTTGGTGAAGTACGAGCGGCTAGAGGTGGCCTCCTGAATCTCAATAGTGGATTTTGATTTCGTTTAGATGATGATATTTCCGTTGTGGATTGTAAAGCCAAAGTTGTATCATTATCCTCTTCAGTAATGTCGGTAGGTTCTTCAGTCACTATGGTAGTCAAATCATTTTCATCAGAGGAAGTTTGAGTTACAATATTGAAGCTAGGAGATCTTATTAAACCAGAAGCTAAAGTAGGTCGGACTCGGGGTCTAGCTCCGAACAAAGAACTAGGTCTGATTGAAACTCCAAAGCTTGAAGATCTGAATCCGCCTCTTCTTGAACTAGATCCAGATATGCTTGGTTGAATTCGTGAAGTACTGCGCCTCCCACTTCCAAAAGTTGAACTGAAGCCATTTCCACCACCGGTGGATTTTGGTCTTGAAAATCGCCTACCACCCGATGCCGTTGGTTGAATAATATTAACACCCGAAGATGATCGCCTACCACCGAACCTGTTTAGTTTAGATGCTGGAACTGCAGTAACAGTTGGAGTAAAATCGCTTCTAGTAATAGTAGCAGCCGTACTTTGTCCAGATTGTTTGCGTTTTGGAGCAAACGTAGGTCTTTGTCTTGAAGCAAATGGTCGAATGGCTGGTGTACTGGTTCGTTTTCGAGATTGAAAAGATAATTTATATTTCGTTCTACCACTTTCTTTTTCATCCGGTTCGTCTTCATCATTCTCTTCAGAACTTGTTTCTTCATCTTCTTTTGCAGAGTCCTTGATAGACCCCTCTATCGCAACTGGAGATGGGGAAATGGTTTCGGTTGTGGAAACTTTCAGCTCAGGTGTTTGAGTGGCAGTAGGTTTTATACTGTGTTCAACATTACTCGGTTTGACAGACACCTGGGCATCGAAGAGAAAGCTAGAAGTACTTTCTATAATTTGTGCATATTTTCCATTTATGTTGGTGCCAAGAACTTTGGATTCATAAAATGTTGTGGTATCATTTTGAACAATAGATCCTTCTATCACTCTAACCAATCCCGTTCTATGTGCTATTGGTAAGTCTGTTGGCAGTGCTGCTTTCTTTACCTCATCAACGGCAAGTGAACTCGTACTTTCGATTACTTGGGCATACAGGTTATCAATGTATGTTCCAATAGCTTGCGTTGTATAAAATAGGGTACTAACACCTTCAGCATCAACTATCTTTCCCTTGTTGATACTCACTACTCCGGTGGGGTTCAAATGAACTGTCTCAAAAAGGGACGATTTTATTTCGTTAGTCGAAATGAAAGAAGTACTCTCGAGAACTTTAGCATACAAACCATCAATATAAGTTCCATAAACATCGGTTGATAATATTGTAGTGGTGCCATCGTTTTCTAATGTATTAATCAATGTAGACAATAGCCCGGTTGGCTTGATAGTACTGGTAGTACTGAGAATTTCAACCTTCGATTCATCATCAGTTTTCTCTAACCTATTCCTTTCACCGGATCCAACTGCTCTACCAGTATGATTACCGCTGAGTTCGAAAGAATTGTTCAAAACGTTTGTTACAGTTTCCAGACGACTATTCAAAACAGTATCATCCCCAATATATGATGTTGTGTAATACGTGTATGTTGTGAAATAAGTAGTAAGATCATCGTCTCCTATACTCGAAGGAACTATATTTTCAGATATTGTAGGGAGTATTTCATTTGATGATTCTGCACTTGTAGATCTCATACTTGTTGGAACGGACTCATTAATTTCTGTCGCTTCTATAGAAGGTGTTTCAATATTGGAAACAGTTTTTTCCCTACTGGTTATTTTTGTAGTACCGTCTTTATATAAAGTGGTCCAATACGTGAATGTGGTGAAATAGGTTATAGGTAAAGTAAGATCTTCGACGCTCAGTGTATGCGTTGGTGTTAACGTTTGTGTTACTACATTGGTAATTGTTTCCAGTCTACTGACAACATTGCTAGAAGTAGTACCATGATACATGGTGGTGAAGTAGGTGAATGTTGTGTAACTGGTTTGAAGGAGCAAAGTGGGCGAAGGTATGATTTCAGAATCATTATTCGATTCCGATACAATCTGGTCATCTGCCAGCACATTACGTTTATCAACATTATCTATAACCCTACGATCTCCTTCTGAAGTACTGCTTCGCACATCTGTTACCATTGTAGCAATGGTTTCATATTCACTTAAATTAAGAGTATTGTTTTCCGTTATTTCATCGTTATATGAACTATTTATTTCACGTTCCAGCGTTACATATTCTGTTAATTGTTTTTCTGAAGTTGAAATTTTGTCTACTGTTTTGTAATCTAAAGTTTCATCAATTTCGTTGTCACCTTGATTATCTGAGTCAAAAGGCTTTTTACGATTTATCGTATTATAATTATTTTGAACCCTAATATTTGATTTTGAGATTTTCTGTCTGATATAATCATTATCATCATCTTCTGATTCTTTTTTTGTATGTTCTTCACCCAGAGAGGCAACGTTTGTGGGTTTTATATCTTCATCAAGTATACTTTGAAACGAGGGAGTAACATAGTTCGTATAAACTTCTGTTCTACTAGATATTTCAGTTTCTCCATCAACAAAAATTGTTGTAAAGTACGTATATGTGGTGTAATAAGTTTTAACTCCATTTACAGTTTGCAGGAGCTTATTATCGTCAAGAATAGGCGTTGGTCTGGAGAGTACAGATTCTTGAAAATCTGTGGGAAATTCTTCTGAGTTATACGAAATAGTGGGAGAAACAGTTTGAGCACTAGAAGGGTCCATGTTAGCAACATCTTCAAATGTCACAGTTTTTGATTTATATTTTGAGAGTAAATTTCTATCGTTATCAAATAATCCAGATACGGCATCATCCGTAGCATCTTTACCTGGATCCAAAGTTGACGTGATAACGTTTGTAGTAACAACTATTCTACTAGCGATAGACGAAGTTGTTTCTTGGAAGTACGTCGTAAGATACGTATAAGTTGTGTATAATGTTTTGAATATTACTTCAACTTCATCACCATCTTCAGTTGTTGCATCTGTTGATTCTGCTTCTGATTCCGTAATATATTGGCTTTCCGTTGTTATTTCTTGAGGAGTTGGTTCTGAAAATTCAAATGTAGATTTTACTTCCTCCTCCTTCATTTCTCCTGGAATATCATCAGAAATGGGAGTAGTCTCTTCAGTTTCTTGAATAGTTGTATTGTCATCGATAATTGGTTTAGGTGTTTCAGATTTTGAAAGCATGGAAAATTGATCACACAATCTTGTCTGATAATTTATTTCTGATGATATAACTTCATTTGATTTAATTGAGGTTGTTGTTGTTCCATCACTGGGAATGAAAAATGTTGTTAAATATGTCAACGTTGTATAGACAGTGGATGGAACAATTTCACTTCCATCACGACAAACGATGTCAGCAAATTTATTATCCTCATTTTTTTTTAAATCTGGTGTTATTACTTCAAGTGGTGTGGTACTAAAGATATTTTCACTAGTTGTTAGAATTTCATCTTCAGTTGCCGTTTCTTTTATGAACGTTGAAGGTTGTGTTTCAGATATTTCTTCCGTGGTTATTTCTCCATCAGTGGTCATCAATATTTCTTCTTCAACCAGTTTGCTTGATAGCAAATGTGTTGTTGAACTTGTTTCGATTGGGAAGTCATCATCGAAAAATATTGTTGTTGCTCCACTTACACTGAGATCTTTAAAAGCTTCACTTACACTGGGATCTTTAAAAGTATATTTGGATAGATCAGGAATGTTAGTGAACGGACTGTTCAAGGGCTCAGTTGATTGTCTAGCTAAGGCTTGCAGAGATGCAAGAACATTTGCGATATCTTCATCGGAAGGTGTTGACAACATTATTGGTTGACTTTCCGATGGTTGAATAATATCCGAAGATAAAGTAATTGAAATTTCACTACTTTCTGTTTCCTGTCCCTGCTCATGAGCTAAAACAGAAGATTTTGCATCCATGTCTATTTGTTCATCAGGAATTTCACTCTTAGGTTCTCTTGTTCTATCTGTTTTATCTATCACCATAGTCGGAATGGAAGTTTTCATTTCTAGTTTATGACCTTTGAAAGTCTTTGTTTCCATAGGAGGTTCCAAAGATATAAATGTTTTGATTTGTGTTACTAAAGGTGGTTCTTGTAGAGTAGTGGTTGGCTGAAGTAATATAGGTTCAACAGATATTTTTGTAGTATCAGCTAGTTTTTGTATTTCCGTCGTTGTATGAGGTGAAAAGATGATGACAGTGTCTCCAACAGTGGTAGTGAAATCTGCGAAACCACTATAGGTTATTGATGTTAGATCTTTGGGACTGGGTTTACTTAAACCAGCTCTGAATAATAATTTTGCCTTTCGTTCAGCTGGTGTTGTTATTTTAGCTCGTTCTGTACGTTCCTCAAATTCTGGGAGATCTCCCAAAAACGATACAGAGGGGGAAAATTCATTCCTGACGGTGAAGGTCGGTAAATTTTCCCAAGGTTTCACCTTGGATGGTGCAAATTTATCGAAAAGAGGTTTATCATTTGTTTCTTTGTGATTTATAATATTTTCTTGAGTGATATCACGAATTTGTGGACTTATTTTGAATACCTTAACGTTATTTTGAATTGGAATGTCAACACTGTTTTTTGAATTATCATCAAAGGGAACCCTAAAGTTATTTGACGGTGATTCTTTCAATATTTCCTCCTCGATAATTTCTTGTGGACCACCTACAGTTTCTTCGTAACGGTTATTTGTAATTGGTATATGTGGGTTTCCCAATTTAGTAGGAAATACTTGAATATTATCCACATTATTGGGAGATATGAAGTCAATATTTTTTATGAATTGTTGAGGATTGATAAGATTGTCATTCAGGTGCCACCTTTTATTGGATAGTTCGCTAGCTTTCGTTGGAGAATCGTCGTATAGTACTCTGGAGCTTTTCGTAAGTAAATGAGCATATAAACGTCCATTGTCAAGGGTAGTACCAAGTACTTGAGTGGCGTACTCCGTGGTTACTCCCTCTTGTATGAAAGTTCGAGCAGTTGAGGTGATAAGGCCTAGGTCTGGTTTGACACTGAGAAACCTTCCGAAAGAAGACCTTCCACGACTGTCGACCAGTAGTACAGTGGTGAGATCTATAGGAAAGGAGGGAAAAAGTCAGTTTTCACAATAGATGGATCAATTTACATGTTCATATACAAAGGGACCCTTTCCCAGTTTATTATTAGTAGCCTTCTATACCTTTTAAAATATTGTTTGCCCTCATGAAATATCAATTTTCGTCTCCATCTCGAAATTCTATCGACGACACATTTTACGTGTTTCTTGGAAAATTATTATCCAAATAAATGAATTTGTAATATTTTGAAAAATAAATCGATTCAGCAGTTGTGACTATTATCATTTCTCATCTAATCTCTCTCATGAAAGGTTGGAATGAGATAATCATCAAAATTCTAGACAGAGCAATAAACATTTATATTTCTGAAGTGTTCTGAAGTTCATTCTCGATTAGCATTTAAATGAAATTACTTCCAATTATAATATCTATATGGAAAATGGAACACTTCTTAAAAGTGAAACCTAATAAAATTTGTAAATCATTCGCAAAATATATATTCAGATACAAACTATCAGAAAAAGTGATGAAAGTGATCCTTCGAATGAAATTGTATATCATTCATTCATTGCTCTGTGTAGCCTTTCTTGTTAATGACATCTGGTCATATGAAGGTTTGGTGTAGGTACGAAACGAAATGAGCCAAAAAGGGATTTCTCAGTATAATTACTGTTCTGGAATAGTTCTGAATCGGTTCGCGAAAAAAAAACCAAACACTTCGAGAACGATACCGTAACTATACTAAGTGAATCAAAACAAATTTTAATGACTGCACGTGATCGAACTGTACCAAGCCGAGAACCAATATAATCCCGTTCACCATAAATGACAATTAAGAATGAATGAAAGCAAAAATCTGCACAATATGGGAAAATTAATAATAAAATCATACCAATGAGTGGCAGGATTGAATAGTTTTAGTTCATGTTAGCATGCCTATCTGTAAACAGATAGGCAGAAGAGAACAGCCAAGTGATGAGTACAAGAACAAGTGAAAGTGCATACGGGGCATGTCGACCTTTACAAGAAATTTTTGATGATGGACATGGTACATTGAATAAATATTTCCTTTGATGAAAATAAAGAACTCATATCATCTCCGTCAATCCTCGGAGTCTACTATTACAAGGAGTTTCTTTTTAGACGAAATCTGGTGGAAAACGAAATTGACTTGAGTACAAGTCGATTGGAAAGTTTTATTGTTGGATCTGATTTTGTGAAGAAGAACAGTTTCTATTTGCTCTAGTCATATCAATAGCTCTGAGGCATTTTTGTTACATAAAAACAAAGAGAATGCGCATTCTCTATTATTTTCTAGTGCAATGGCGGAACACAATAATAGGCAAATGATGACAGGGATTATTGGAATGGTAAAAATCATATGGAAACGGGGATTTGAATTATTGTGCTACACATACACATACTTCAATGTGTATCTGGTAAAATCCCAGTATTTCACGCAATCTGTGCGGAAAGCGAAATTCCACATCGTTTTTATCTAAACGAATATCGGAATATCGATCAATATTTCAAAATTAATTGAAAACGAAATTTCAGGAGTAAAAGAACAGGGATCGATTCTGGAGAAATTGATACCACCCGAGATATCAATGTTGTTGATTATTGTTCCGTTATAATCAGATATGTAACGAATGAGGATGTACATGAAAGACTGAATGATATTAATTCTAGTAGTCTCACAATGCCTGAAGGATTCAGATTTGGATATTGGAAGATGTGTAGGGAATTCCACTAATGGAGCCAGTAGTAAGCAAGGACTATATAAGGATTTCACGACATCGTTATCAAAGTATTCTCCTAGACAAATTGATGTGGTGTCATGCCCATGTTATGAATTTATTTGTGACTGATGCAACCAATTATTCTATATCTGTAATTTCTTTGTTTCGTTCAATGAATAAAACAGCACTTTTTGTTAGGAAATATCAGCTTCGTATGAACGTATGGAAAGAAACAGTGGACAAAAGTTCAAATTCAAGGTTTATTGATATCACAGATGAAACAATATGGTGGGTTGAAGAAAGAGGCCTATCAAAAATATCCAATTTCAAAAAAGCCGTTTTTGTTACTCATATGCTATATTAGTTAGACAAGGTAACAACAACATACATCTAGATGCCTATGAAAGCGTAGAAATAAGTAAACATAATAATATTATGAATTATGATAGTGGACCAATACCTAATAGTATAGACATAGATATACTTTATATGACTACGTTCATGTGAATTCACATTTGTAGCAAGTCTTATCACAAAAATTGTATTCAAATATATATTATATACAGCATGAACAATCAAACGCATCAAAGCATGTTAACTTTAAAAACGATTAAAGATATTAAAATAACTAAATAAAATAACTGAATATGTAAACGTTCTCATGCGAATGGGGGAAGGTGTCTAAATATTCTACGATAATGTAGAAACTTGAATTGATGAGGAACTGTTTCACTTTTTGAATGAAACAATTGGGAGACAAAGATTAAACGTCCCTAGGCAAGTGATTATCATTATATTGGGAGAGTTATTCATAGCATCATTCAATCTGTATATTATAGGTCTGATCTGCATTTCTACTAGTTAGAAACAAAATTACAAAAAGTATTCCTCTGCATGCTGCGGTACCCCAATAGTTCAGTAATTTT
>WOGR01007948.1:0-12102 GCA_015342045.1 Leptinotarsa lineolata | reverse complement strand
ATATAGACATAACTTTATTGTCGGATATATCAGGAGTATATGAGTTGACTTGTGGCTCCTGCCCAAAACTGTATATTGGCCAAACAGGGAGAACATTTTCCCAAAGAATTAAAGAGCATAGAATTAGTTTCGTAAATAGAAAGACCAATTCCACATTTGCAAACCATGAATTCATACATGAATACGACGTGTTACATTTAGAAGGGAAAAGTTCGAAACTCAATCTTCTATAATGTTTAGAAATCAATAGATTCAAGAATTCAGGTATTTTACTGAACGACCAATTAGAACTAAATAACTCCCCGTTATTTAAATATGTTTTCAAATGTGGAAACTTGTACATAAGCTCAGGTAATTCAATTCATTACAAACACAGGTACGCATGAAATATTAAATGACCAGGTACATATCAGGTACTTGGAAGGTAGGTACTTCAAATTGTAAAGTTAGTTATATAAAGCACTGATTATGTAGAATTACTTAGTGAAGACACGCCCGAAGAAGCCATTGTATGGCGAAACACGTATTGTGTTTTTGTAAAACTGTTTGGTGAAAATCTCACAATGAACTGTTTTTTGAATACGTTAATAAAAGGAACTGCTAGCTATCTACATCAGGAATTTTAGGTGAATTTCATCACGAGAATAACATTACCAAAAATGAACAGAGTTCATGACAATACTCTCAATGTAGCGAAAAACATCAACTTATAGACAGTCATTGTGCAAATATCCTTGACCGCGGAACGGGTCATTTATTTTGGGGAACACCCAGACTAACAAGGTTAATAATGTACAATGGTCATGTGTATGGTTCAACCTGATAATCGTGACCTTTATACAAAAGCAGCTGTATGAGACAGGCACTGAAAACATAGTAACGATTTTGAATAATCTCTTAGCCTCGGGAAAAAGTGACACAGGGAATCATCCCCGTTGGAAACTGATCAGTAAAACTGGTTAAGACACAATAGGAACGTAATTAGTTAATGAGTATCTACTTTGAAACCGAACCGAGCGTTTTGGTAAATATTTTCCGCAGGAATACTACATAGTTTCTGATTGAAAACAAATATACATTCTAGTTGAGTCAAGAGCATAGGCGAATACATTTTCAAGGCATCAGAAATACACACAGAAATTCGTTTTCTTCATATTTCCTGAGGAAGTTATTCAATATTTTTCAATTCTGTTTGCAGGAATCGATGTTCGAAGTCAGGCAGAGAGCCCTTGAGTTGATTAAAATGAATCTTTTTTATTTTCTCCTAAGTTCATAAACATACTGTGATTTTCACAGGAATTGTTATTGAAGAAATGAACAAAAATGCACGTCTTTCAAGGTGTCCCTTTCGAGATAATAAATATTATCAGATTGTGTTTCATGAAGACATTTAAAATATCCAAAAGACCGATAAAAGAGTTTCAAAAAATGTAGGCGATCCTCCTGTTAAACAAAATTACAGTATGCATCATTTAGTGTTCCAAGGTCGTGAGTTTCAAAAATTGAGAGACCTAAATGGCATTTCCAAGAATACCACCCCAAAAATCAACTTTTTGAAGCCGTTGTGTATGCCTTCAAGAAAAAAAAACCAATTTGTGTCATTCCAAAAGTTACAATTTTGTCTGTACAGTTTCAGCTATAAGAATTGAAAATCTACCATTTAATGAATGCAAGCAAACAAAATACTATTGAAATTATGATGTGATTCAAAAGAAGGTAATAATTTGGCTGTTTGGAATCTGACTTTCGTCACTGTTCGTAATTCTCATGCCCCAATTTGCTATTTCAAGTCTTTCGAAAGAATCCAAAAATCTAGTGTTATGTACCGACCTCAATAGTTCAATCTACGTGGACTGTTCAAAAATTAAAGTATGTTAATGAAATACCCTAATATTACAACATATTATTCCTTCTTGATGCATTCACTGGATATATTACTACATCCGTTTATTATAATAAAAGGAAAACTAATTTTATAAATTTGTAATAATTATTAAAAGTTACGTATAGCAGTTGAAACTTTCACGGTTGAAGAAACTCGTGGAGAAGTTTTTTTTAATGAAAGTATCAATTTTATTCTCACAATCCACTGTACATAATTGCCATAACCTTAAATGAACTATGATAAAGAATAGCTTCTAAGAAGAAAAAAAATTCTGAATTGACAATTTGATCCTAAATGATAACACCAGTGAATAATTGTCAGACAGTTTGCAAGTAACAGCCCTTTATGATTATCTGTTAAAAAGACACATGTAATGACAAAAATCAACTTCAATCACTTCTGAGTACCTACCTCTTGGTGTTATCAGTCATCAGGTTCAGGTTGTCATTTTGCATTTCTCTGAAAATACTATACAACTCAGTTCATTACCTTTGGCAGAGGATGCAGCAAAATATTATACTGGGAGTGTGAGAATAGAAACATTGCTCTAACACCTCCTGACGAATGGGGTTGACAAACCACTCAAAACCAATCAAAATGAAGCAACCTTCTTCAAATGATTAATCGTAAACTTTTTTCTATCAAAAGTTTTTGTATTTTTCTTGGATTTCCGTTATTAAAACATGTACTGTCGGAAAAAAATCAGGAGAGCGCCAAGTTTATGTTTCATCTGGGGCACCAACAGCTTTAGGGAAGCTCTTTCTATCGTGAGCAACCCGCCAAACTAACCTGATAATAGTGACATGTTTCCTAAGGGGCGGTAGGGTATGGCAGGCATCGGACACGGTGACTATCCTGCTGACGTGCTGTCTCCTGGTAGTACAAACCACCCTGATTCTCTCCTGCTGTATCCCGGACCTGCGGATCCTGACCACCGTCCTGTCGCAAACATCATTGACGGAAGACCCGACGGTCCTTCGAATGGGACTAACGCTGGAGTGCCTACTGGGCGCGTAACGGTAACCAATAGGCGTCGATGTCGCGGACGGCGACGAATTCGAGCCGCGCATTGCTCAGTGGCTTCCGCACATTTTCGAAAAATAAAACAACGAACACTGGCACTGGTCCACAAATCACAGTATCCAGAAAACGTTCCCAAGTGCAGAGGCAACCCTGTTGTTGGCGCACGATGCAAATGTCAGCTGTTCCACTCTCGACGGAACAGAATGTAACACATTTAGAAGGCAAACCGGCGACGTCACGAACAGTCCTTGGAAGTTACATCACTGGAAAAATTATATAAATCGGCGAGCGATCGCAACAAATGAACTTATTGCAAACCAAGCCGTGAACCTGATACCGCTGCTGAAACACTAAACCAAACTGGTGCTGCCAGTGGTCTTCCGAGCGTAGGAGACTTAAGAGAGGATGACGCGCGGACTCAACAAAAACACAAACTAAATTAAATGTGGGCTCCGCCTCATACCGCTCATTGTTTCACTAGGGTAAGGTACCTTCAACACTGAGTACTGCGAAGAATCTTAATGGACGAGTGTCGACTAGCCTCAGGATATCCGTTCACTTTCCCTTATTTAGAAATCAATACGCCATACGCTCGTTCTTTCGACTAATATCACACTTTGGTATACACGACACTTTCTATGCCTATGTGGTAATAATTTCCGCAACGTACTGCCAAACTGCATTTACGGGTTGATGACTTGTCGCATAAGCCACTAATAGGCGTATACCAGGTATCACAAAATCATTACGAGGGAACGTTGGTATGTAGCTGCAAGGTGGAAACGTTCAAATTTGAATGAGTCACACGAGTATAAGTTGAAATTTTGATGAAGATGCTCAAATAACCTAACCTAACCTAGCAACATATTAGAAACTATACGTGTGTTTGACGACGTTATGCAAAAAAATACATTTGTAGCAGGTCAAAAATACACAAATAAATCAATAATAACCCAACTGAGTTTAGATTAAAATTCACATGTGTATCACTACATAGTATGAAACAAAGTCACTTCCCACTGTCTGTCCTTATATATGCATAGATCTTTAAAACTACACAACAGATTTTATTAAGGGTTTTTTCAATAGATAGAGTGATTAAAGAGGAAGCTTCATATGTATATAACATGCATAAAATAGTAGAGAAACACTGATAATTGCAGAGGTTTCTAATGTGATATCGTAAATAAATACATTCTTTGCAAACGCTGCCCTGGCTGAACCCTTAAAAAGGTCTATAAAAAGTCCGCGATGGTACATGTCTATCTCTTAGGGATAACCCACAATAACAATTTTTTATCCTTTACTTTTTAAGAGAAATAATGAACTATTTACGAAGCGATTTTAAGCAATACAGCACTAATCCTTATTTAACTGAGTACCTTGAATACATTGTGTATTTAATATGGAACAATATAGCTCTTTATAACATGTAATTTAGATAAATATTTTCGAAGATATTACAGATTTAAAATTCAGGGACATAGCGGTTGCGGCGGTACCGGCCGAGGGGCCAGCGGCTCGAGTCTATAAATAGCGCGTCGAAGACTGCGCTTCGCCCTATAGCACTGTATGATCAGCAGCGATCGCACGCGTTTATCGAAGCTCTCTAGCGAGGAAAATAACATCTTGTAGTACATTTAGTATCAGCACTGCACCCGTGCGGAGCCGGTGCGGGCGACTAGTATTATATACAGGAACCAGGTTGGAGTGGCATCAAGATATTTATCAGTACTGTAGAAACGTATTGTTTTCAAATCATTTGAGGGAAAAATGGTTCAGGCCAGTCTAAACTTCCTACACTGTAGGTTATTGGACTGACACCTATCAGAAAACAACTACTCCTCTGGCTAATACCACGAATGGCGTTGGGTTATATCCTACAGGTGTCAGTGCAGGAATATTCACTGATGTATTTCCTGCAGTTGCTGTTGGCGATACAACTGCCGGAATCGATTTTCAATTATTGAACGGGCACACTTGAAGACCGGTTTAGGGCTATTTGGCCTCTCGTCAGTGCAGAATTTTACCATGTAGATTATAACGGACATTATATTGTAGATTATAATGGAGATTTAAACCGAAGGCGACCACGGCAAAACCCAGAAATCAACCATAACAAAAAGTGATTTGCTTGGTTGCATATTCAACTAGAAATAATAAAACTCGAATTTATACAAAAATGATAATTTATTACTCAATTCATACATAAATAAATAGTCTTCATTCTTAAAACACATCAGGATCTGCATCTTTCTCTGTCAGCATTAACGGGCCAATCACAGACATTGCTGACCGTTTGGTAAACTGTTCCGGGTTCACAGTCGAAGGCAATTGGCTTTCCGTGAACACAACGATAGTACTAAAACAAATAATAATAGTAAGCATTTATTTCCCACAAAACAGATCAGAAAAAACTATTTGGACGGGGTTGGTTTGAAAATCTGAGATCAAGAACGCAAAATGTGATAAGTCTGAATCTGAGAAATAAAAATTAACAGAAGACCCAAAGTAATTGAAGGAGAGGAGGACAAAGGAGGACAATGCTCAGGCTTGCCCAATTTGGACAGTTGAGTTAGCTTGGCACCACTGAAGTGACTTTGGTGACTCGAATTAGCGCTATTTGATATTGGATCATGAATGCGTGTTTTTTCATCTAGTTTCAACTAGTTACATTGTAGTGAAAGCTGCAGTGAGAGATAGACGAATCTCGTTCGGCGGCTGATGTCGGAGCTTGGATTTGCAACTGCCCGCCTGCTACGAACCAGTCATCGGATATTAACTCAGGATGTATAAACCTCTGAAGAAGCTAGCCACTCGCGTCAGCGAAACGTCAGGAAGGAATTCCAAAAATCCACGGCCTCCAAACACGAAAAATAGTGATACTGGAAGTCAAGGTTATTTGCCAAATGAATTTGCACTGTTTTGTTTACGATTGTCTCAAAAAAGTCTCATATTCATAGACTTTGAGCTTGTAAGACTGAGTTAGATTCGGGTCTTTTGGTCATTTTGGAAATTTCAAACCAATTGAAACTCACTTAAAATGTTTGACGTATGTCGGAGATGAAATTGTACCTCTTGGAAAAATAGTACTTAATGTAACTTTCAATAATGAGTTGAAAATGTTGGAGTTTTTAATTATAAGCCAAGGACAGATATACTTTTAGGTAGGGACAGAGCCCTGTAATATAAGGGAAGGTCTCGAGAAGGAACTATGCATCATCAATAATGATCTTCAACGGAATGGTTACTCCAAAGTGATGGTGAAACAGACTTTTGCTGAAAGACAGCAAGAACCTCGGAAGGAAGAGAATCCGTCACAACCAGTGCTTGCACTTCCCTACATCAGAGGATTTTCGGAAAGGATAAGAAGAATTGGGCCCAAGTACAACATCAGAACCTGTTTCAGATCCAGAAACACTATCCGTAGCAGCCTCATTTAAACCATGCCACCAAACGTGAACTGCCTATGCAGGGTATGCATTTACCGCATACCCTGTAAGTGCGGCAAATCGGTGAAACTAAGAGGCCATTGAAAGTATTACCGAGCACAAGAAAGACATACAGTGAGGATAAACCAGCGAATCATGAATAGTAGAGCATGTTTGGATTCATCAACATAATATCAAGTGGTCCCAAGCTGAAATCATCCTCAGAGAGGAACACTGGTTCAGAAGGAAATTCAAAGAAGCCGCATATATGTTGTCCAACTCCCACCAAACGGTCATCTCCCGCTAAACCAGTTGAGCGGAGAGAAGGAAGAGGGGATAGGTGAAAGCACTCGAATGACCTACAAATAGTCATCTCTAGGAGGAATTAGTCCATTCATCACCCAAAGACGATTGTGGATACTAAAAATCAAAACGTCGTGAAATAACTTGTCTTGAACTGCCTAATTTTCAATTTTTTCACTTGAATTTTATTCACTGAGATTTCATTTCAGGGTTGTTAATTTCAGCCATTCATTTTTAATTTTTCAGTTGCATTGGTTCTTTCAGGGATCTCAAATCATTTTATATCATACTAGACATTGGAAGTACGACCGAATGGATTAACGAGGCGTTACCTTTCAACGTTCGATTCCTATCATAGCATCACTTAGCTAACAGTGCTAGCCAGTAAGACGGTAGCCTGGTGGGTTGCCGTAAGTGGTTAGCTTAACTCAACCAATCGACCGCTATGTAATCCAGTGGTTCGAACCGCAAGGCCGAACAATCAATTTTAACTCCCTTTTCTACCCGTGTTAGATATCACACGTTGAAAGGTAAGGCCTCGTTAGTCCAAAGCTCGCACGAGTTTCGACTTTTGAGAGTTGTAGTTCGTAGGGGGACGACAGCTAGTTAACGGAAAAACAGATTTTAGCAGTGCATTGTTATCTGAACTGAAAGTGTTTGTGATAATGAAGATGGATTTGAAAATATAACAACTATTCATTACTGATCAAGTCCAATATAATTAAATACCTTAGCACAGTCTTCATGAGGCATAAAATCTCCTTTGCATTCGCTGGGATAATCTATTTCGTTCGGAGAGCTGGTGGAAGGAGCTGCTGAAGAATTAACAGGGACAGCAGTGGTTATCATTACTGCAGCAGTTGTTGGTGCGGCAGTTGTTGGTTTTTTGGTAGTTTCGACAGATGCACTGGAAGGAGCACCTGGGACCCATTGTCCGGGCTTTGGGGTTGTAACAGTTGGCTTCGATCCGTCAGCTGAAGGAGTGCTGGGAGGTCTAGCCCACTCAGGCTAAAGGAAGAAAAGAAGATAATTCACAGACCAAACATTATAGCACTTTGAAGAGTGAAGGGAAAAAATAATTATAGAAAAGAAATCAATGAAATATGACAGCTTTATCGAACTGAAAATTAGTGTTATGAGGAAACTGAACTGCAGCCTGTTTATCCACTCAAACGGAGATTGACATTCGTTTTGGAAAAATGCAAGGGATTACCTGCATAGCATTTTGTTCGGCATGATTGCTGCATTCTTAAATTTCTGCTGAAATCGTTTTCCTCGTTTTTGATGACGTATGCTGCAGACAGCTTGATTTTTATGTTTTTGGCTCAAAACCTGCTTTGACTTCAAGATTGATACTAATTGATTGTTCTTATTGTAATCGACGATCATCCTATTGTGCTGTATTTGATTTTTTTATCAGATTCAGAGAGTAGTCTTGCACTTAGTATTAGCATTTGCTTGATCTTCCTCTATGAACCATCTCATAAGGATCGTGTTATCTGGGCTAATGGTTTTCTTTTGTGTTTGTTTTATATTCTTCTGGACATTATCTTTTACACCAGCTATTCTGTTGAGCCTTACTTTTGCTTTCTACCATTCTCATCTAATGCACTATTATATCCCGTAGTAACGGAGATAAGCCGGTATCACAATCCTCTCATTGATTTCTATTCGTTGTCACTTTGAAGGGACGATGAATGTATTGATACCTATTTTATTAAGATTCCAAAGCCACTTCCTGAAAGTGACAATACCTCATGTCGGTCGCACTCGATAGTTTTGAAGTAAGAGAGTTGAGCCAGTTCTAAGCCTCCCCCCCACTACTATGACATCATTAATGACAAGTGGTGTAATTAGGGTGACCTTGAATATGTCTGGTGCATAATCAGTTGTGACCTTGAACGATATCTGGTGCAAAGCTGAAAATGTATTCATAGGAATATTTTCTTCGTCTGAGACATTGTGGGGTGTGTGTGTGACGTCATGACGATTGTTTGACCTTGAGATGGGCGAGACGCATACACGGTAATGCAGATTATCCTTCATCTGTATTAAGTAGAAACTACCTTGTACAGAGTACACATGTCTGGACACCAAAAAGATCCTGCAACTGATGGATAATCTGTGCGCTCATCTAGTCAGTGAGTGGCAGTAGAGGCGAAGGAGGTAAAGTCATTGGAAATTGCATATACGGTAGAGAGTGGGTTTAGCATAATCCTTCATGTGTACTCTACACAAACTAGTTTGCATAGAGTACACATATACACGCACACACATACACACACGCGCTGGCGCGTGCACACAAACACATGCGCGCGAACGCGCGCACACACACACACACTCTTTCACTCGTAGTGATAACTTTCGTTGTCATCAGCTTCAGAGTGGCCGAGGAGGTGCATCAGTGAAACGAGTGAAATTAGATGAGACTGCAACACCTATTATGTACACATGTAATTGTTTCAATGTGACTATTCCATTGATTCAAGTGAATTCTCTCAGAAAGTTATTGAATTACTGGAATCAGCCATCAGGATTCATAAAATCATCAAAGTGAATATGGAAATATTTGGGAGTTATATTCTCCAAACGCAAGACCTGAAGGATACCAAATCATTCAACTTCAAGACAGAATAGTTGATCAATCTACCGATTTGAATTCCTTATTTGGTAGATTTCGTAGATTTGGGAGATTTCGCATTATCGCTCAAACTACTGAATTCCAGGAATGTGATTCAGGTGAATATTTCTTAATTTCCAGATAGAGTAGTAGAAAGCCAAAAACTATCTTTCCCAAAAATTAATCACTCCTAAAAATATACCCCTTTCCATTTTAAACAAGATTTTTTCTGACTGGGATTTAATCAAATAAGTAAATGAATGTCATTATGATGTTATCGTTGACATAAGTAGATCAAACTTATTCCGTGACATACAAATCGTAATTTATGAAAGAATTGTGTTTTTTCTGATGATATTATCCAGATTGGTTCTGAAGAGCCCTGAGATGAGTGTCTTACGACGGAACATCGAGATGTCTACTAGTGAGGATGACAGTGTTCTATGTAAGTGAAATTTTTATATTTCATTCAGTATATTACATAGAAAACCAGTGAATGATATCTAATTCAACTCCACAACGAATGTTTGGAATACAAACTGAGTAGAGAAAAATGTTTTTCGTATAATTCAGTGTTCATATAGAAGTATTTGTTTCGAAAGAATTGTTTCTTTCGTGTAATTCAATGTGTATATGAAAGTAGCTGTTTCAGAAGGGCTTTTCCTTCCAGTTTGTGTCTGAATGTTACCTATTTGCATGATCTACACATCTATGTATGGAGTTACTTCTT
This sequence comes from Leptinotarsa lineolata, assembly GCA_015342045.1. Lineage (NCBI taxonomy): Eukaryota > Metazoa > Arthropoda > Insecta > Coleoptera > Chrysomelidae > Leptinotarsa > Leptinotarsa lineolata. Next base: position 2,110 of record WOGR01007948.1, on the reverse strand, counting down.
TTAAAATTGATTTCTTCCTTCCTTTCTTCAGAAAATTCCCACATTTCGTATCAAGATGGAGTAGTAGAAAGCCATAAACTTTCTATTATACTCTGTCAGCGTGTTGCAAACATTAATCATTTGCGGACAGGTTGATTGATGATGTTTCTCTATACTGAGGAGAGTCATTAGTAAATAGAAAGATTGATGAAAAATGAGAAATTAGAATTGTATAGGTTTTTCACTACTTTTATTTGTAACTATTTCAACTGCAGTTTCAGTTTCCTGTAAGGACGCAATGTATAAGTTTGAGAATGTCCTTACAGGACAAAACTGCAGCAACTTCAGTTACATTTTTCATGATAATCTCTTACCACGTAGTAGCGCCTCCATCTATCAATTTATAGAAAGATTGACTGTCCCCTTAGGAATTCCAAGATCAATTATATTATGAATAACAGAATATGGTCCCCTCTATGGAACCGACATTTTTATGTACCTATTTCATGAGTACAATGATCTAATTGAGGATATGACGAGTACGTCAGAATCTATAGAGTTGTACGACATGGATTGATAAAAAAAATGCACCTACGAAATTTTCACCAATAATTCTACTATTCATGGCTACTGATGATATTGTGTTTCATGAAAATTTCACTATGAATACATTTTATTATAGTTTTACCTATAATGCTGGAATAAAAAATTGGTCTACAATTTTTGGTGAAAACAAGATCCTCCTTTTTGAAAACAGGAACAACCTATATTCATCCTTTATCGCTTGTCTCGAGATAGATTTGTTGTATGTTCATACATCCTCCAAACAATAATTAGGTAGGTCAGTATTATGAATTCTAAACCCATCATTATCATTACTTACCCGAGGGGTTGTTGTGAACGTGGGTTCTGGAACATCGTAAGATTTCATATTGGCATTCAAGATGTGAATAAGAGCATTCTTTGGTCCACATAGCCCATGGAAGTCGTCCATATCGATGGCCCAAGTCATTGCTCCTCCGTATCCTTTGGATTTGATCCAGTCCATTTTGATTTGAACAGATTCGGGATCTTCATATCCAACCCACTGGGTTCCTATTGCAGAAACATGCATTAGGAAAGTAATTTTTTTGGGTCTTCTCTACACTGAGATTCTCTCTGATATCAGTAAGGAAGAATTTAATTCATTTATGTTTGTGATTTTTTTTTATTGACGAGTTGTTAAATTTGGAACTATGGGTATCTGGTCTAGGTAGACAAATCTGCAATGAAGAGAATAGCTCCGAACATTTTGCCCATAACAATGATGGTAATCTCAGGCGATAGTATTTGTTTTTTTTCATTGATCTGTTGTTGAATTCATTTCAATTCAACGATAGTAGTTGATCCTTGCTATGATGGATTATTAGTATTGATTCTTCATGAAACTATGAATGATATGAAAATTTCTCTGAGGTTGACCTTACTGAAAGAATGGTTTGTGCTTGAAAAAAAAACTGTTTTATGAATGGAACTCAGTTTGTATCCATATGAAAAGCAGGTAGTGTGTGTATTAAGATTAATCGAATTGCATCCCCTAGAAAAGTGTGCATACAATAACCACTATGGTTGATTTGTAGAAGCTCAAACATACCCTTATATGCGTAAGGAACTTTGCCTTGTTCATCCCATTTTTTGGTCCAACCTGCGTCTTTGTTCATAACTTCTGTGCAGATCTGGAAAAAAAACATCAATGATTTGTATCTCAACTTGGTCCCAGAATCTCTAAGGATTCCTAAACATATTGGTCAGCTCTGATTATGTTGTTTTCAAGTATAAGATTTATATCATTGGCATCGATTACTGTGGTCATTGACCCAGTGTTTTGATTAGACCATAATATTAACCCTCGTCACCCGTGTAATATAGGAGAATTAATACATCTTCAGATACATTTTTAGGACCAACATATTTTGTTGAAGGCTGTGCCAAATCAATGCTGAAAGTGGAAAAATAGTTAGGTAAGGTTAGGTCAGAAGTAAGTGGGTCTATTCAACCCTCCACCGCAACCCACAAGGGTTTATTGTGGCTCACACCTATTCAAACTCGACCAAATAAACCCAGCTTCTTGACGAAGCCGATTAGTTTGTAT
>WOGR01007947.1:0-12102 GCA_015342045.1 Leptinotarsa lineolata | reverse complement strand
CTTTGTTGGGTTGTCTGTTTCCATTTCACCCCTTCCTACTGTGAATAGAATGGGGTTGTGGTCTGACGAACCTTCGTCTAGTGCTTCCATCTCCGTGGTTTCGATGTTTTGCACTAGTGCGATGTCTAGGATGTCCGGGACTTGCCCTTGAGCCAGGTAGTGGGTTGGGATGTTCGGTGCCACTACCGCGATGTCCTCGAATTCTTCTAGTATTCTGACTAGATCCTTGTATTTGCATATCTGCAGTTCCAGTCTCGCGACCTTGCGTTGAGGTCGCCGATGAAAATTGTTGGGTGGAGTCTTCTGTTGGCTCTTCTGCCTAGTGGAGGAAGGTAGACTGACGATATTCTCAATTGCTCGTAGCGTCTCATTTTGATTCTAACCGCTACGGTTTCTTCGAGTGTGACTTCTGGTTTGTAATCGCCATTATGTTCAGGTGTCTCCTTCTAAGGACAGTACAGCGGTTCAGCGTAGATCACTCATGAATCCTGGTGGGCACAAAAAATTTCACAAGTGAAAATGTTCAACAGACTATATCAAGGATTTTATCCATGTTGAGCCAAACAAAACGGTATTTTCTGTAATGGTAGTCAACTAGAACGTCAACGACTGGTGTAAACGATGTAGTATACAAGAGAGAGAGAGAGAGAGAGAGGAAGATGTTATGTCGGCCCATAAATGAAAGAGGTTTACTCTGTCCTGAGCTCAGCTCCACCGAATTCCCCCTTTTTATCAAATCGCGTTTGATACTCGCAGAATATGAATAGATATTCTAGATTTTGAAGGAGTTTTCAAATAGATTACTAGCGTTATATAAGATCAATTTAGACAGACTACAGAAAATATTGTTAGCAAGACGGATTCATGTGGGAGGCCACCTCCCCCCCAACATCAACACAATACTGAAATAAGGAAAAACTGGAACCTCTGGCCTCTGGCATAATATAAATCGTTTCAGGAGATTAAAGAGTACACTAATTTCCAACTCTAAAACGTCTATATTTATATCGTACAGGGTACACTTTCACTTCAAGATTCACACCAATAATTTCGGGTAGAAAAAGAAAGAAAGATAATGAAATGATCGAAAGGGAAAGATGTTTTCTATCTAAAATCCGGGAACGATATAAAGTTGTGATAGTCGACAAGTCAAATTACTGAGAGAGAATTGATATTCAATTGAGAACGTCCTTATAATAAATCACCAAAGAAACCCATTGCCAACGATGATTTCAGAAGTGAAAAACGCTCAAGAAGTGTCAAGATTTGATCGCACCGAATTCAGAAATTACCAATCCCCGAAATTCAGATCTAAATCCGCCATTGACTATTAGAGAAAGAAGCCTATTTGATATAATTGGGCATATAATTATATTTATTGAAATCAACTTGATCTAGTATATTTTTCTGAATAAAAAACTTTTTCTTAGATTCGTTTCACTTTTTTTGTTGGGGTAACTTTCTCATCTTTTATTGGATGTATTTTCTTGTTTTTCCCAATCTAGGTTCGTTGTTAATAAAACTCCCAGATTTCCTCCAAGGTGTTCATACTCATAAGCTTCGGTATTTATAATACTCGAAAATTCTATACTGTTTCTCCGGTACAGCGCCTCTATGGAAATCCCCCTTCTAATATACTAAATTAATAATTTTTTCGTTCCGTGATTTTATTCCAAACTTCGTCAATTATATCAGGAAACAAAATAAGAAAAATTGCTTGCACAATACATTTTTAAATCGAATTCAAATCATTGGCTTCATTTTCTTTCTGGTCAGTATATACACATAGAAATTTGTAAATGAATTAACTGGTTTCTGAATGAACTTATGTTGCAACCAACTCCTTAACAAAATACAGATAGACTATCTTACAGAATCAAACTATATTTCAAATTGATATTAGATAGTTTTCATGGGTTCCCACTAAAAGATTACCAGATCAGACTCCACGAAAACTTGGAATTTATTGTAATACACTTAATATTTGTTTGAAGTTAATTTTGAGAATTTCAACCCCTGTAGTTTGAGTTCACATTTAAAAACTGAGGTTTGTGAAAATGAACACGTTTTCAGAGTCTTATTTTCATTATTCATTGAGTCTCTAGATTTCTTTTTCATTTTAGTGAAGTAAACGGCATAGCAGCACAGATGGTAATCTATTTCAATATTCGGTCTCGATCAGCTATACTCTTTCATAACACAAGCACGTAACATTCATTTCCAAAACAGTCTCTCAACAACATGAATTTCCATTTCGTGTCTTTGGCAACTCTACATCCCTTCAGTTTCTTATGATTCATGAGGCAATTAATCGATCTGACCCGGAATATTACTTCTATACAGGGCATTTCACTTCACAACTCATTTTGAACATTGAAATTGGTAGGTGAATGAAATCTTCAGTTATATGTCAAAGGTATTATGCAGCGTTTTAGAAGAAAGCTCACAGGGTAGGACCTTTGTCCAGACATGCCACATCGTCATATTTCATCCAATTCACTCAAAATAATAACAAATTATACACATGATCATTCCTCTTGACTGTTTATTGATAACCCATGTAATATTACCATTCCAACTTGAGATTAATGTCTATTATAATTTTTCAATTACCATCTCTCAAAGTAATAGATACCTTCTATTTCGCTTTCATTTTTAATGTGTTGATAAAATATATTTTAGAGAATACTGAAATTTTCAAATACCTCGAACAACTGATTACTTGATATTAGCTGACATGAAGTAGGACAAACACTATTTCAGAAAATTAATCTTAAAATAATATTGACGAGGATAAAAATATGGGTGATGATAATTTAGTCAAATCAAGATGAAGAAATATAATGGAGATGAATGAGTTCAAATTATTTAATAAAACATACTTTCGATGCCAAGAGAAATCCATATTTGGTAAGTAGGTGAGATTTGCAGATTACTTTACGAATGAGCTCATGAAAGGTGTCTATGAATATTTATGATCTTGCATAGCTATTATTGTATATTGAAATTTTAGTCTTCTATCAGAATAGAAAATTGTTATGATTATATGTAATACTTTTTTCCGGTTGTGATTGATACTGTATTTCATTAAATAAGGAAGGTTTTTTAATTTTTTGCGTGAATTTTGGTTTCTTTGACGTTAGATAGCAATAAAATATTTTTATCAGCAATTATTTGAGTCGAATGATTGAATTAATATGTATCCACTTTTAAAATCATCACAAAACCAACCGATGAAATTCTCCAATTATTCCAATGTACATAATGTATATATAATATACATATACATATCTTTATCATAATCGACAAATATAGTTGTTGAGTAACAGAGGTTGGATATTATTTAAAAACAGTTCGGACTATGCCAAATTGATCAATGTTTCTTTATTCACTTTAGGGAAGCTTGCATTCACTACTAAATTTGCGTGGTACATTGGAATTAGAACGTATCGATCATTTGACTACCAAAGTAGGTTTTTTCACTTTTTTATTTCGCTTAAATTAATTTTTTCTCAAAATACCAGTTATTCTGTTTTGGTTGATTTCCGGTCTCCTCCAGTTATAGTCTCTAAACGATTTGCACTGCAATCGCGGCAGTCATCTTCAGTGTCGTGGTCGAAGTACTCTTCCTGACGTGTCAACTCAAACTGAACCTCTCATTTCTGCCATGTCATTTATAGTGCTGATTTTTCGCGCACTTTCTTTAATGGCGAGTTCGCGAGTATTTCCCGCGCGATTTGGTTGACTTGGCTTCGATTTGGCGCTTTTCAAAGCTGTGTGCCAGATCTTAGGTAGATATGTTTTCCCTTTCTTTCTGTTTAAGTTCTCTTGGTGTTTGTGTATTTCTATGGCTTCTAAATACAATCTTGTTGAATAATGATTCGACGTTACTAGCCTCTCCGTATTTTCGAATAGGATCTTGTGTTCCCTATCGAACAATGCATGTTCAGCGACTGCCCAATCGGCAACTCCTCTTGTGCTCAACTAAGCTCGACTGACCGATATAGACTTTACCACAGTTACATGGAATCCTGTAAACTCCCGCTGATTTGAGTGGATATCTGCTGTCTTTTGCTGATCTTAGACACCTACTCCGATATTTTTTCGTCGATTTGAAGATGGTATGAATTTTCTTCTCCTTTAGAATTTTTCTGATTCGGTTGGTGACACCTTCTATGTATGGCAAATATATATTACCTTGGGGTTGATCTTCACTGGTGTTTCTCTTCTTCTCTCTTGGACGGGTAGCGCAGGTTACGTCTTTTTTGTCATAGCCGTTCGCTTGTAACACAGTTTTTAGGTGTTTCATTTCATCGTAGACGTAACTTTCTACACATAATCTCAAAGTTCTATCCACTAGGGTGTTGATGACGGTTCGTTTCTGTTTTGGATGATGGCTGGATCCATTACGTATATATCGATCTGTGTGTGTTTTCTTCCTGTACACTTTATGGCCTAGTTGATTATATTTCGTGATGACTAAAACATCACGAAATGGGTGGAGGTTTTCTTCTAATTCTATGGTGAACTGAATTGTTGGATGAAAGCTATTCAGATGATTTAGGAAGTTCTGAAGTTCTTCTTTTCCATGGCTACAAACAAAGAACGTGTCATCTACATACTTCAACCAGTACTTCAGTCGTTTTTCTGGGGTTTGAATTTTTCCATGTAAAAATTTGTCACTACTGGGCTAAGTGGACTGTCCATGGCGACTCCATAAACTTGTTCAAGAAAGATTTCATTCAATTGGAAATAGATTGTCATTAGTGAATGACGAAATGAGTTGATATCTTGTAAAAAGATCTCATCTATGTAGCTGAGGGATTCCTTGAGTTGTACATTTGTGAATAAGGATACAATATCGAAGCTAACTAGACTGTCGTTTGGTTCCAAGGTGATGCCATTTAAATGTTTGATGAAGTCAGTGGAGTCTCGGACGTACGTCTCAGTTTTCCCAACATGTTTATGCAGCATATCCGACAAATGTTTGTCGAGGTTGTAGGTTGGTGATCGTATGGCACTTGATATCAGTCTCAGTGGTACATGCTCTTTATGAATTTTCGGTAATCCATAGAGCTGGTAACGTTTCTGATCTGCAAAGTTTCTTCTTCATCTCTGGTGGTAATGAAGATTCCTTTTATCAGTTGATTGGTCTTTCTTAAGATACCAGTGAAGATCAACCACAAGGCACTATAAATCTGCCATACATATAAGGTGTCAGCAACCAAATCGGAAAAATTCTAAAGAAAAAGAAAATACACACCATCTAAGATTAGCAAAAGACAGCAGATATCCACTCAAATCAGGAAAAATTTAGAGGATTCCATGTAACAGGTAAAGTCTATATCGGACAGATGAAAAGAAGCGTTGGTACCCACCTAGTCGAGCACAAGCGGAGTTGCCGATTGGGACAGACCGAGAAGTCTGCAGTCGCTGAACATGCACTGTCTGACGGGAAACACAAGATCCTGTTCGAAAATATCAAGAGGCTAGTAACATCGAATCATTATTCAACAAGACTGTATTTAGAAGCCATAGAAATAAACGAACACCAAGAGAACTTCAACAGAAAGGAAGGGAGAACATATCTACCTACGATCTGGTACACAGCATTGAAAAGCGCCAAAACGAAGCCAAGTCAACCAAATCGCGCTGGAAGTATGCGCGAACCCGCCATTACAAAAAGTGCGCGGAAAATCAGCACTATAAATAACACGACAGAAATGAGAGATTCAGTTTCAGTTGAGAGTACTTGAAGAGTGCTCGTACCACGCTACTAAAGATGACTGCCGCAGTTGCAGTCGAAACGTTTGGAGATTATAACCAAAGAAAAACAATACCAAACTCGAAAATCCACCAAAACATTGTTGCCAGCCGTTAAAGCGTACATTTCTATACTAATTATTCTGTTTGAATAACTCTGCATGATAATCCAGAATATATGAATCATACCTAGCCTAAGAATTACAACAAATAGGTACTTCCTGTTGAAGTTAGATCCTTCTAAATCATAAATATATAATGAGTTTGGGCACCTTCATGATCAGGAATAAAGCAATAATATCCTCTGGAGGTTCACACCTCCTCCCAAGGTCCTCTGGAGGTTCATATTAAGATTTAGAGCTTTTCCTGTGAGTGTAATTTCATGTCAATAATTTTTTATACAATACGTTAAGTAGCGTTCCTCTGAAAGTATTTCTTCAGTTCTATTACCAATATTTGGTGATAAAAGGTGAAACTGGAACAACTAGCTTAGAATGAATCTGAAACAAGAACTTTTTGCAAACACCAGGACAGCAATACTTTTCTTGATGCGGGTTTCACCAACCAAGTTGGCGTTTTCATCTCCTGAAGAGACCGAATTGGTTGGTGAAATGCGCGTCGAGGAGATAATTGAAGTTCTGGTGTATGGAAAAAGTTTTGGAAATATTTAGTGTACAAACTGAAAAAGAAGAAGTCATTCTATGTAGTTAAATCAGTATTCATAAAAGTAGTTGTTTGAATAGATTTTTCTTCTGGATTGTATCTAAAATAATATTCTATGCAGGATCTACAAGACTTTGTGGGGAATTTTTATTGATATTTTGAATTGATTTCCAACTTTTTTGAAATAGTGGAGAGTATATTTATTGTCGGTGAAATAGGAAGATTACCAATAAAATTGGTGATAAAGCAGGGTTCACTCCAATTTCTCGTAACAATATCATTTTACTTATGTTTTGCTAGCGATCCGCCCGGTTCCGCACATGTGCAATGCTGATACTAAAAATATACTACAGTCAAATTATATACTGTAAGGGGCTATATTCATCACATTATGGACAGATAAGTGAAAGGAATTAATGAAGATAATTTTATAAACGCGCCTTTTTCCCCCGCGGCTGGCGCCTTCCCTGGATTATTTAAATTTCAGCCTCCGAAAATATATGGGTACAGAGAAACAGTGATGAAAAGGTAATTTTCATATGTAAACCCGCCCCTTTTATCCCCAATGCGGGCGCCCCAGTTGGAATATGTGAAAATCCTTTCTCAGTGCGCATCTAAGACCTAAGCACCTATATATCAAATTTTAGCCTTTTAGGACTTCCCGCTACGGAGAAACAGAGATGAATGAGAGTGACTACGGAGCAATTATTACCTGAAAATGATCCACTAGAAAAAAACATCAACACTGATGGATTATAATATTTTCAGAAATCAAAATTTTAAAAAAATATATTTTTAAATGGGAAAATTTAAAAGAAGAACTTTATTTATTCATTAGGACATGTCCTAATATAAAAATATTAAAAAAATAGTAATAAAAACATGTTTCTAGACTAACAGTTATATGATAAAAAGAAAAGAAAGACGAATACTAATAATAAAATAATGTACTTAAAGTATATAAATTCGTGTGAACAAGATTGAGTAAGTTGTAATACATTCTGGTGATTTATACTGACTGGATATATTTACTGATCCTCGTTTTTAATACATAAATGGTTTTTGATTCCTCGATGTCTTGTGGTAGCTTATTGAACTCATTAAGTCCTTTATAGAATAGCGATTTCATTGAGTTTGCCATTTTCCAATTAGGGAGATGAAACATTTTATTTCCTCTAGAAGTATAGTTGTGTATTTGAAAGTTAATCGTAGTAAATTCACTTAGATAATCTGGAAGTAGCTTGTGTGATATCTTATAAATAAAAAATCATTGTTAATTTATAAAATCTGTTTTTCACCGATACCCACTGCAAACAATCTAACATCTCCGCAATGTTGGTAAAATGATTACACTTCAATATTATTCTCATACCGTGATTTTGCAGCTTTTGTAGTTGTGAAATTTTATTAGAATCAAGGGACTATAGTAACCTACCACAATAACCAAAGTGGAGCTGCATAATGGTGTTATATACTGTAATTTTGGAGTATGTTGAAAGACATAGGAAACTTCTAGAAAAGAAGTAAAATTTCTTACTATTTTCTTTTACTTATGTAGGAAAAATGTTCATGCAATAATAGGCTTTTATCAAGTATGAATCCAAGATATTTGAACTGGTTCATGAATTGATATTTTCGTATTTGAAAGGTGTGGTTAGGATCATTACATTTTGTTACGTTGAGTTTCATTTTTTCAATGTTAAAATTTATTTGTAGTTTTGATAGGGAATCGTTCATTTTGTTGATTGTACCATACACATCATTGCCTGAGATTGACAGTAACGTGTCATCTGCGAATAAATTGAGAAAATCACAGTCATGATGGTACTGTATATCATTGATATAGCATAGGAATAACAAAGGACCCAAGACACTTCCCTGTGGTACATCGAAGTTATTGGTGATGGGAGCCGAGAATACATTTTCCACTTTGGTGATCTGTTTGCGATCTGTTAGGTAGTCCCTGAACCATTTCAATATAGTACCTTGTATGCCAATGGCTTTCAACTTATCAAACAGTATTTGACGATCAATCGTTTCAAAAGCTTCCTTCAAGTCCAGGAAAACTGGATTTGTTCCATATTGTTATGGTTAAGTGCAGTGATGCTTCGCATGAATTTAGCTGTTGAAATTGTTGTTGTCATTATATTAAACGTCGTCACTCCAAAGTTATTGTTTGGATTATTTGAAAGGTGGAATACCTATTGTAGGTATTCCACCTTTCAAAAATATTCATATTTCAAAAATATGTAACATATTTTTGAAACATTTTAGTGATATAATATTTTTAAACCAATTATGTTAGACGTCGTTAACTGGAAAAATTCATATTTGCGACTGTGAAATAATTCTTCAAACGACGGTGGTCATAAGCCTCACAGTCATAGTTTTCCCATGTTACTTGATCAAGAATGAAGCGATTTACTAGATCCATGGCATTCTAGATCAAAAAAATAAAAATTGGATTAAAAATGAAGTATTGTTGAATTCAGAATGTCATTCTCGATGGAAAAAAGTAAAAATATATAGGATGTCCTATTTAAAAATCGAAAGTTGGATTCATTTCCTGTCGAACCGGAAGAACGGCAAAGCAAGTAAATATATCAAAAAATGTAAATTCAATTATAATACTCAACCTTCAAATTTCCATATATTCTAGGATTTTCCACCCATGGTACCAGAGGCTTCCCAGTAAGCAGAAGGAATCTCGCTGAAAGAAAAGAAATCGTAATGTTTTATTCAGTTATAATTTAAATTATTCAAAATGTAAGTGAAAACATCCACACGCAACCATTGTGGAAAACTATTGTATTTCGTCCGAAACCTAATTATGGAAAATACTAATTCGAAAACTTTCAGTTTGAGACAAAACTTCGAACATTAAAGTAATTCCTAGAAAAAATTAATAATTCTTTCATCGAATCTGTGAAAGACAGAAACTTTTATTTGTGACTACGTAAGTAGTTGCAAAAATTCATCTTATCTCTATTTTCAATAACTTTTACTCCATTAATCGATTGCAAAGTTGGATTACCAGTATGTATTGTTCGAATTAATTTTTCCATTTGATCATGGTTTCAAATCTTTTACAATTATAATCACATCAAGCAAATATCATATCTAGATTGACTAGCATATTAAACGACAGTTTCAGTAATCACTCTAACGTTCAACGAACATCATCATCTCAGTACGTATCTTTGAAGAATATATCAACTATAGTGAATATTTAATATAGTTGATTAACCATTCTCATTAACCTTAGAGGGCTATTAGGATAAGAGCTTTAATGTTTTTGATATGCAGTAAATGCATTTAGGAAAGGTTATAAATTCACAAATTCCATCTCAATAAAGTATCTCTTCCAAAAGATTCTAAAGTGAAATGAAACCAGATGGCCTGCATATATTTTTTCCGTCTCAACTTTAATTCAAGCCATTATCCGAAAGCACGGCCCATTTGGTTTTATTTCCGACTCCAACAATAGCTGTTGCTATTCCTGTATTCAATGAAACTGGCTATCATCAATAGCTTTTAGTGTTATTGCTTCTGCTTCGCATTTTTCTGTTTGATGTCACAATAATTACAAGGTTTTATAGCACGTTGACACTATTTTCTTGAGAATTAAACTACAGCAGGAGGAGTTCAATACATGAAATGTCACTTCAGCTTGGTTGTAGTTTACAAAGTGCTTTCAGGTTGTTGATGTGGAAATTGGAAAGAGTCTAGGGAAAATCAGTGAAAGCAAATTTAGCGAGGTTTAACGTTCAGTGATTCATGATATAATGATTTATGTCTTCAATTATGTGTGCAGGTTATTGCACTTGTTTCGTCACTTCAAAATCTCAGACAAGTGATGATAATTGGGGATAATTTTAGCGGTATGAGAATTATCAGTTATGGGGTACCTCAGGGTGCCGTATTGGGCCCCTCAATGTTCGTTTTATATATAAATAGATTCTTTGCCATCTTAACTCCAAGATGAATCGTGAGATTCGCTACAGCCATATGTTCCAAGTTTGAGCACGATTTTAAAGTCACAGAAAAAATGGGTTCAACTACAATTTGTCAACTATAAATTATGATAAAATCATTTTTTCTGCCCTTGATAACTTTTCAACAAAAGTTCTTGGATATTAGGACATTATAAAATCCGATATCTTGGAATCGAAATGGATCCCCATCGAAGTAAGATTATCAGATTACCAATATATGCTATAGGTCATTTTTTGAACACATCTGTTATCAGAATCCACACAATTGCATAATATTTCGAGTGTTACACAGCTCTCTAGTGGATTCATGTTAACAATATAGCAAACTGGGTTGGAGCGGTCATCGCGATTACAATCGTTTTGCTAAACTTTATTATAATACGAGCCTTCTTGTACATCCTCCTACATCGAAAAAAAAACAGTTGATACGCGCAATAATATAACATAAAAGTTTGGCTGAGTCTGAGCGATAGGATCCAAATCTCTCAATATCTTGTAACTACTTGCAACAACTTCCATATTAACTTTCAAACAATTCACAAGTAGAAAATGTATGTCCAATTTTGCTGATGAGACTTCGCAGTTCATGAGAAACTTCTGCTCATATTACCATCATTGGTATTTCCAGATCCTGTTTTGGGAACATCGTGTATCAATTTTTCTTTGAACATTCTTCCAAATTAGTTATGTTGCCTGTGGATGATTCCAGCTAAAACTTGAAGTTATGTTAGTGGGTGCGAATATCCTCTGCAGTTTCTGATTTGCTGGCTTATTCTCATCTGCTCGCCAAAATACGGAGTTTCAGTGTACCCTGAGTGAGAAAAAGATAGTTCTAGTTGTAACATCTTCTCTTCCTTGTGAATTGTGGGGCTCTTGTTGTCTTCCAGCCAAAGTATATTTTATCAGCATTTTAAAGTTCATTATGTTGAAGGTCTTCACCGATGTAGTTCAGTTACTTATCGTGACGGTTACTCTCTTGGTAGGCTGAAAGACGTTGGATCAATGCTTCAGGTAATGTCTTTTGTGAATTTTTTTTCTTTGTAACCTGTCGGCCCTCCTCACTATCACGTCTAGAAACCGTTATTCTTTCAGGAACCACGCATATCATAAAAGATATCACGCTTATGGACTTCTTTGATAAACAACGTTTCGAATCATACCATGCATTTGTTGACCAGTTCAATTGAAAAATACTTCCTTCAGCTAGAAATATCACTTCTGGACACATCACCAAGTGATTTTATGACTACTTTCGTTATCAACTTCGTTCTGGCTAAAAATACTCTCCTTCATATAGCTTCGACTGAATAAATCTTTTTTGTTCTGTAACTTCGATTGCCTCCAGAACCCGAAAGAGTTTATTGGATTCTTCACAAAATACATTTTGAGCTAAGGAACAGATTCTTCACTGAAAATAGATTTCTACAAAACCCAAGTTTTCAAACCATATGTAATAGTTGGTGATTCTGGTTCATGAAGGAGGCCACAAAAATACCTGAATCGGTTTAAGATTCGTTGTCGATACCTTCCTGATTTGAAAATGTAACATGAAATCTAACTCATTCCTGTAGTACTTCAACAGAGTGAGACCTTCAACATTCAAAATAGAAAAAAAAAGAAATGTCGAACACAAGTTCAGCCAACAAAACGAAGAGAGAGAAATTTGTTTGGCAAATGAAGT
>WOGR01007946.1:0-12103 GCA_015342045.1 Leptinotarsa lineolata | reverse complement strand
GGTTAGGTTAACAGTAAACAAAACATCAGCTGTGAACAGAATAATATAATTCCCCTTTTTCTGGACAGTAAATGTGTTTCAGCAGTGCTGCCAATCAGCACAAATTATTTAACAATTTCATTTGTAGAATATAAAAGCTGTTCAATTCTGCAATTAATCAAAAACTTCAATATATTGATGTGCAAATGTGAAAAAATCGTAGGTAATATGGCTCAATGAGAGTCATATTTGGATTTAGCACCTTAAAAAACAGAATAATAAGGTGTTTTAAGTAAAAAAGTTTTTTCATCGTTGGCCTGTGATAAAACGTGCAATTGATGATCATGAGAGTGGGGTTAGTTGTTCAACTTCAGTAGCTATTTCCAGTCGCAGCACTGATTCAAGTCAGACAGTTATGCGCCGCAAATATTGTGAAGAATAAAAAAAATTAGGTTTTCAGCAATCTAATGACGAACAAAAACCACAGTACGTGTTATGCTATGAAATTATTTCTGATGAAGCTATGAAATCTGTGAAATTACGGAGACACTCAGAAACTAAACACCCTGACTTGGATGGAAAGTCACTTGGGTTTTTCATAATCAAGAGTCAAGAAATGAAAAAAAACGAAGAGGTCAATGGATAAAATGATTTCAGACAGCACCGCTGCAAAAGCGATTATGGCCTTATATGCAATAGCATTACTCGTAGCTAAATCTGTGAAGCCATATAAAATTGCGAAAGAAATAATCTTACTAGTGGCAAAGAAATTATGTAATATAATGATAGGAGAGGTAGCTGCTAAGAAAGCGGGTACAGTTCTTCTTTCAATCGATTCTATAAAATGTCGAAATGTCAAAATATTGAAAAGCAGTTAATTTGTGAATTGAAATTCATACAAACGCACGCTTTGCAGTTTGATGAAAGTAGTGACTTATCAGACAAATCTCACTAATTCGCCTTTGTTAGGTATGAAAATGATAATTGCCTTTTAATAGAGCTTATATTTTGCAGAAAGATTATTCATAATAAAACCCCATGATGTTTTTGAAGCATCAAACAATTTTACTTCATCGAATACCTTGGAATAGCAGCGTTGTGTTAGTTTGAGTATTGATGGAGCGGGAGCCATAGCTTCCAAAAAGACAGGCCCCATTGCTCGTGTCATGTCTGTCGCTTCGAAAGTAAAATGAACTAACTGCTCTATTCATAGGGAGGCATTGGCTGGACGCCAGAAAACCTATAAATAATAGTGAAGTTGTGAAAATTTTCTATTACAATGAAGCTCGACCTTTGAACTCTCGCATTTTAACTCAGCTTTGTGAAGAAATTGGATGTGAGCATGTAGAGCTCTTACTTCACACTGGGATTCCCTTGCTTTTTGAAGGCAATGTCCTCTCAATTTTTTTCTAAATGCGTGATGAGAAAAAATATTTTTGTGGGAGAAAACATGAGAATTTTCCTCTCAAAGACAAGTCGTGTAATTTTACGTGATTGAACAAGCTTGCATATCTGGCAGATATCTTCCAGCATTTAAAAATCTCAAATGCAAAACTTCAAGGGGATCTGATCGAATTCTCAAGAACTCATTCAACTCTTTCACAAAATTTCTAGAGTTCTTGGAACCATCTGGAAAGAGATATCTGCGAACACAAAATAACTGATTGTTGAACATTTGCAGGCCTAGTTCAAACCCTAAGAAGTGATTTTCCTCAACATTGTGGTAATTCTGTTGTTGTAATTATTATTAAAAAAACGTAACCCTGATAATGATTGGAAAAAATGTCCGTTCACGGAGATAAGTATTGGTTCCTTTATTGACCTATCGGATACTGATACTGATACTGAGTTAGACCAATTAATGGAACTTCCATGCAGCAGAACCTGGGAGATTTTGTATCAAAAAAATAACTTGGGGAGGTTTTAGCTACTTGCACACGATGATGTACCAGAACTCGCCAAAAAAGCTCTCGAACATATTTTTCCATTTTGTACCTACCACATATTTGTGTGAAAGAAATTTTCTGAACTGTGCAACCTGAAGCCAGCAAAAAGAAACAGACGGAAGAACTTCTAAACCAATTCAAGGCTGAAGCTTTCTGAAATAAATCTTGACATTTTAGAGATAGGTAAAAGCTAAAAACAGCACCATTGTTTCTACTAAAATAAAATGAACTAAAATGAGTTCATTGCTGTTAATTGAAAAAATTTGATTGTACTCAAATGAGTCATGTTTTTTCAGTACTTATTTCAATATATTTCTGTATATAAAATATAAAGATAGTAAAACAAACAGATTTTTTCAAGCTACACCTTATGAATGAAATAAATTAGTTTTTTTCAAAAAATTGATTATTGAATTAGAAATAAAAAATATGAGTAGTTTTGAGGGGTACGCATTGACTACATAAATAAATATGAGGGTCCTTCCCCTGCTCTATAGCGGAATACCTATTGTGGTTTGGTAAGTAATATAGTGTTCCTTGAATATGTTATGCATTTTCATCAAATATAGTATTGGCCGATTCTATCACATACAGTTACACATTGTTTGATAATTTTATCTTAGCCGTGGTATAAAAAGGCTGAAACGGTCAAAACGCCATCTTGATCTGATAGTTTCCGGTTGAAGTTTTGGTCTTTTAAACAGAATTTACAAGGATTCAGTTGGTCTCAAAGTGATATTTTATATTATTATCCGCAATGCTGTTGACATTTGCATCTTCATACTTTCTGAAAATGAATCCCCGTTTCAGAAAGTCTATAGATCCACCATTTTTTCTGTGGAGGTATGATTATAGGTAATTTTTTGGATATGAAGTAATAATCGCAAATGAGCTGGCTACTATTTCTGTTATTATTCTCTGAATACAATTTCAGGCTGGGATTGGAGAACATGTATCAAGTCGTGGCTTTGACACTGATAGAAATTCCGTGTGGTTATACAGCATCATGCTTCATAACGGTAGCGATGAGTTTGCAGGAATATGCATTCAGTATCAGTCAAGATAATTTGGTGACTTCTCATCACCTGCATGCCACAATTTTATCCTTATTGACACTGGTTTGCTATATCCACAATGCCACTGTAAGTATACTACCGTTAAATTATATTTTTTCCATATCAGATATTCTTAATTGAAAATGAAAATAAATATAATAATACAATGAAAATTTAATACAGTCCACTGTATTTTAGTTTCGGGTGTAAAATAGTGTATCCAAGTTTCATCTACAGTAATTAATCGGCGCCAAAACTCGGATTCATTGCATCTAAACTACGCCACCAGAGCGTTGGAAATGTTCTTTCTTATAAGTTTCAGGTCTAACGTGAGCAAACGCGGCACCCAACGCGCGGACAGCTTTCTCATGCCTACATGTTGAATTAATATGTGACAAACACGTTCTTTTGACATGTTTCTAACCTCTGCCATCTCCCTCACTTCAATTTGACGGTCGTCTAGCACCATTTGGTAAACTTTGGTGATGTTTTAGTCAGTAGTTGCAGTTTTTGGATGTCCCGAACGTTCATCGTTTGCAAGATCTTACGGCCACGTTGAAATTCAGCTGCCCAAAATTTCACTTTGATAAATAATGATGCAAAGTCACCAAATGCAGAAACAAACTCATGTTTGATTTACGTAGGCGTATTGTATTTCATAAACAAATATTTAAAAACAGATCGATACTCGGTTATGTCCATTCTCATGGAAACACTCATATCAACTCACTAGTACTGTTACATAACAACTGTACGTCCAAAATGACTGAAACTTTGGTGAGTAACTGTCAACAGATCAACAACAAAATTCACTAGTTTTTATTTACGAGTGCTGCTATCTTTATGTTGAAACCGGAAACTATTTAGACCACCCTCGTACATGTCATTCCATTTCGCATACGTTTGAATGTGAAATAAATTCATTTTATATTTGTATAGGAAAGGAAAGACGGAAAAAGGAGTCCCAATAGGTAGCTGCGCTCTCACGATTTCTCCTGAAAATAGTGGATAGCGTCCTCTCGCGGTGTTGGCGGTGCTATGCGGTGTCTCCTACCACGGCGTAAACACCAAATAATTTCAAATAGAAAATGTGATACTAAATTTTATTTATTGGGTTTTTGTATAAACTTGAGAACGACTTTTGACTATACTAACCTAACATAACCCACATCGACCCAACCCAAAAGGGAACGAATGTTATTTGGTGTTTGATTTTGAATTCAAATATTTAAAATTTATTATCGTCGAAGTTATTCAGGAACGTTGTTACAAAGGCCGCTCATTTTTCAAGAGGTCCTTGCGCGTCTGATAACAATCTGGTGAGGTCTTTCAATGACCTCAACATTTCATTCACATTAGTCAATGATTTAATACTTGCTTATACAGAAAAATTCTTCGTCTCACGAAGTTCTAGACTGGTGGGGTCATGCTGCTGCGCCTCTCTATTGGGTGAAGTATGGGGTGAGGGATCTGTAGCTGCCTGCCGTTGTTCCTGATGGTGTTGTCCTTCGTGTTGGTTGGGTATCTCTGCGGTTTGGTTTTCTTGCAGGGGCTGATTTGTATTCTGGTTATTGCCTTATTCTGGTTATTGCCTCCCCAGGCATTATTATTTTGGTATTAGTAGCAGTATATATTTTTTAGAACGGTTAGCCTCTTTTCAGAGCATTTGTTGATTCAGTTTTTCTGGACAGTTCGAGCTATTTGCAAGATGTGCTCCTGCGCGCAGTTCACACAAAGAGCTGGTTCTCCCCTTGGTTTCAGACATTACTCCTCCTTCAGTTTCTTCGAGTAGTATTTATTTTGCGTTCCAATGCCCTTTATAACTATGGGCGGTAGATTTTTCGTCCTTTTGTTACGTTAGTTTATTTTGTTTGACATTTTCTGGTTCTGTTGTCGCAATCGTGTTGCATCTGTGGTTTTGCGGTTAGGGTGGGGGAATCCTTCAAATTACCATTCCGTTTTCTCATTTTTGTCGCTGAATTTTGCTGGTTTTTCACTATCATCAAAGACTTTATCTATTCCATAAAGTTTTCCCTCAATTTCTTGGGCTTTCATAAGCCCCATTTATTTTTCAGCTTTTATTTTTCTCTCCAATCTTTCTTGGGCTATAGCTGCTTCGTTTCTTGCAGTTTTTTTTTTTATTAGCGTAAAAGTTGTCGTGGGATTTTTGTCTCCCATAACCTTCTGTCTAATCTCCATGTATTGTTTGTTTAGTTTAAGGATGATTCAGACCATCTCCATCATATCTAATTATATGAGTCCTTGGTGGAATGATGTCTTCTCCACTATCGAACCTCAAGATCCTACTAGTTTGCCGTACTATAGCAGAAACCTTAGCCATACATTTGGAGAAGGATATCATTCTTGGCTTATTGCTTCTTCTCTCAGACCCAAAATTATTACTCACCATTCGAGAGTATTCATTAGTTTTTTGATGCTTACGCGCCATCCGTATATACGGAAGCTGCATTACATTTCAAGTAGAAAATAGAAGACATAAAATTTGGAATTTCAGTAAAAAAAGTTTAGCATAAATAGAGCAAGTGACATGCAGATTTGAGAATCAATAATCATCAATTAATTAAAATCAATCAATATATTTTCATAGGTCACTAGGTTACTCTCATTCGGAAGAATACAAAAAAATAACTGATTTTATGTAAATATACACATTGTTTCCTGGATTTATTCATTGGGAGAGTATTCCAGTAAATAAAGAAAATGACTCATTCTATCGTATATTCAACTAACTCCAATAATCCAAATGAAAAAACGACCTCATATAGTGCTAAAAATCTTCCTGGTTGTATGTCTTAGAATCAACTGGATGAGTTTCCCAGTTGGGTGGGTACGGACCTGGAAGTTGACAGAGGACGTATGTTTGCTATCGTGTTTCGAAATCTTTGTGGAAAGGGTGACCAACACCGCGTAGATTGTTCGAATTAAGATGGAATTATGATGGAAGAGACCAGAAAAATTGATGAATGTACAAGAATATATATTTCACTTCGGATTTGTGGAAAGCGTTTTAATGAAATTAAAGTAGTGAATGGGCAACGTGTTAGGTTATGCATTTTTTATTACCTAATTAAATACATTCTTCAACAAATGGTACGCAAAAAACCTATGAGCATAACAATGTATTGATCGATGATTAGAATTTGAAACCTCTGGCGTGATATGAATCTATTCAAAAAATACTTTCTGCTCACCAGAACATAAATGCTGTCTCCCAACAAGCATTTCGCCAACCGCAGATGAAAGTGTTTTCAAATAATTACATTGATCCTTCTGCAAACTAATATTTGGTGTGTTAACTAACCAAGTTTACAGTACGTTAAGCAGCAGTTTTCATAGATCCATTCAGTTTTACCTAAAATTATTGAGAAATGAGTACATTCTAGATTGTTTGAATATATTGAAAGAACAAAATTATTATATGATGGGCAATATGGATTTCGAAAAACTTGTGACACAGAGTCTGCAGTATTAGATGCCATAACCCAAATCCAGCTAGATTTAGATTTGAACAAAAAATGTGGAGTGCTTTCATTAGACCTGAAAAAACATTTGATACTGTGGATCATAAAATTTTTCTGGAAATAATGCATAATATAGGTATTCGAGGTTTAGTTTATAATTGTTTTCAAAATTATTCAATGAATAAAAAGCAATATGTCTATATTGGCGACATAATTAGTTGACAAAAAAATATAATATGTAGGGTACCGCAAGGATCAATACTTGGATCTGTTTTGTTTCTTATATATTTCAATTCTCGGACAACAGTAAATTTATCTGGTAAATTACAAATGTTTGCTGATGATACCACTTTAATTTACAATGGAAATAGTGTATAAGAAATCAAAAATCATATTCTAAAAGATCTTGGTCGAATATCTTCATGGCTTCAATGCCATAAAATGTCACTGAATGTTCATAAATCTCCATATATGTTCATATCAAAAAGGTCTATATCAGTTGATTCAAAAGATCCAATTGAATTCAATAATGAAAATATTAAATACTCTCGTAGTGCCAAATTTCTTGGTCTTATTTTAAATGAAAATGTATGGAGACAAAACATTGAAATAATAAGAAAAATCTAGCTTCCATGATTGTAATTTTCAAAGTAAAAAATGTTGTACCCATAAAATATTTCACATTGATTTATTTTTCATTACTTTATTCCAAAATTCAATATCTGATATCAGAATGGCAACAAGTTCTCTATTAAAACCAATTAATTATCTTTTTGGTACTCTGTTCGTACCTAGTTGTTATAGTTAGTTTCTTTGAATTATTTTCCTTTCTATAAACATATTATGTTTCTTGTGAAAATAAATCGTTATTATTATTATATTCACAAAATGCGTTCTTCAGTTTGAAGTTTTGTGAAGCTTGAGTTTTTTTATTCTGAAAATATGAGAAATAATTCAACTTATTGATGCAGTAATATCAAACTAAGTAATGCACGAATACGAGTATATACGAGTATTTTTTAGGTTTTCTACGATTACGTCAACACTATCATGGAACGCAGAGCGGAATGGGCTCCACATTTGAATCCACCCCTGAAAGCCCATTATGAATATGCCCAACATCATGTACTGTGGAACAAACCTGAATTGTTTTTTGAAGACTGGGAAGCACGGTATGGACTGTGGAAATGCTTCAGGACCAAGAGAAAAACTGCTCATCGCAAAAGTATAGTTGTCTAATAGCATGTACGCCCTTTCAGAGAGAATAAATATTGATAATAAAAAAGCATTATAGCTCTTTGACGCACGAACATTTTGTAACAAAAAAAAACCCTACCTGCTCGACCTTATCGAAAAAAAGAAAATATGACTTTACATATTCAAATTGTATTGTATGTTTTATGAAGATTAATATTTCAACACACATTAATTTTTTTTCAACTTTATTTCTGAAAAAAGGGGTAGTACTTAACGTGTACCACTATGCAGCGTACAAGTAAGTACAGAAGTACAAAAAAATCTGTATATAATATGCATTATTTATAATAATCGGAAAAACAGTTCTTCTTTCTTCTTCTTTGAATTTAAACACAAAGGCACATTACATAATGTACACAACCACTCTATACGAACTTGAACATTCTTCGTACTGCACAAAGCACACCTACGCCTGGTCCCATAAGCTGGCATATGATTTGCATTTGTTGTCTATATGCGGAGCTCAACTATTTGACCATACTCGAAAATTTACCATCCTCCCGAAAACCTGCCAGTCACCTTCATGGATCTGCGCTACAGAATGCACAACGATCAGAATTCGAATATGTAGCTCTAGAACGCCAGACATTCTACCAATCATCAATTATTTTGATAAAACAACTGATAAAAAACAATTCTTTACTTGAACTCCAACTCGATTGCATTTAATTTAGCGCTCGCATGAGAATACAGTAGAAGTACTTCATCGATAAATACAACGACGTCTGTTGTAAACACCTACCTGAAAAACGGCACCTACTTGAAATGAATCCCAACAACAGTAATAAATTCAATCAATTGAATCAATATTTCGATATATCTGACGTCAAAGAACAAGCATATTTTTAACAAACTTATCTCTCTCCACTCTTATCATTGTTTTGATCATTCTTCACATGGTTTTGATGTAACTGGAACCCATAAAGCTTAAAAAAAGCATTCCTGTAGCAACATCAGGCTTTTTCGACCCGCTCTGGGTTTTATCAGTAGTGCTGGGCTGAACGATGAATTAATGTGTGGTCAAATTAAATAAAAGATGAATTTGTTCAGGCCAGTCTCGACTTACATAGACTGAACAAATTGTTCTTTTAGTTGATTTGATTTACACCCAGTCTTCAAGTTTGCCCACTGAATATATGTGAAGGATTCTTTCCTTATACGAGGAATTGAGCAAATTTTGGATATGCGGTTGGTTAGTACCTTGTTTACCAGATTGAGCGATGACAAATTTGTTGTTTGCCGTTCACTTCACTTGATTAGAGGAATGATACTCTGAAAGGAATTCGATTTTTGATTATGAAATATTATCAACTTCAAAGATATAAAATTCATCGAAAAAAACACAAGTGTGGACAGCATTCCATTCATCTTGCAGAGACGGGGTGAGAATCTGAATATCCAGCAACAGAGGAACGAATCAGAGGACCACTAACAACCATTCAAATGAAAAGCCCAAGATTGGTTTAGGATTAAGAAGAAAACAAAAATCCAGATCCAGAGCGGATCAACGTAGAATTTAGGACCAACCAAGAAAACTTAGGCGTGAGTCTCTCATTTCCACTATTTTCTTCCCCACATGTCTCAATTTCCTTCCTACACTGAGAAAAAATTATTTTCTTGTGGATACTTTTTTATTATTTTTTTTCTTTATGTTTGACGCAATCAGAAATATTTCAGAAATGAACCGTGAAGTACGAGAACAAAGAGCCATTTTTAGACAACCTAACTATAACACAATCATTCAGAATGAAGAAAATTCAAATCTTGACTCGCTTTATTGAAGTTTTTCAAATTTGAACTTGAACAATACAGAATTAACCATGTCATTTGATACTAATTATCACACCCGTTTTATAGAGAATAGCCGCCAAACTACGGTGTATCCATAAACTTCGAGTTAGGGCATGCTACTGACCACCAAGCAGCACTGTCTGGATTGCTAGTTTCTGCTACAAACATGCTTACTTTTCCATCTCACTCTACTTTTTGATAAAGGTGACTCGGGATGAGCTTGAGACAACACACGTCTTGTATCCAATGTGTGATAAATTACAGAGTAGCAAACATGTCCTTTTAATGGCAAATAACTGCCAAACTAGGACGTGTCCATTATATACATTTCGAATTAGAGCGTGCTACTTACCACCAAGCAGCACTGTCTGGATTGCTAGTGTCTGCTACAAATATGCTTGCTTTAATATCCTACACAACTTCTTCGGTGAAGTGGACTCGAGATTAGCCTGAGATAACACACGTCTTGTATTCAATGTGTGATTAATTACAGAGTAAAGAACATGCCTTTCACCCCCGTTTTATGGCGAATAGCCACCAAACTATGACGTGTCTATGCACTTCGAGTCAGGGCGTGCTACTGAATACCAAGCAGCACTGTCTGGATTGCAAGTTTCTGCTACAAATATGCTTGCTTTTCCGTCTCACTCAATTCTTTGATGAAGTGGACAAAGTGGGCAGACTTTCATGTAAGATACGTCATAGAGATTGATTTCGCAGATTTTTCTCATTCATCCAGCAGCAGAACCATGCTGAAATCATGGGGCTATTTCATTAGCTGAGGGGGTAGTTGTTTTTCGGCATGTATTTACTAGAACCTATGGTGTAGGTACACGAACAAAAAAAAAGAAGAAATACATGCTATTGTCAGAAATGCATAATTCAGGTTCTGACAATGTAATCAAAGTGATTAGAACCCGTTATTCCATTCAAGCATGTTTCAAATAGATTATTGACTGAAACTGAATTATAATTTTATTCTAGGTAATAAAAATAATTTTGGTGGAAAAACAAGTTGAAAAGTAAGCAGTTTTCAGTTTTTCCAGTTTTGGTAGGGCATGAAAATGATATAGATTGCATTTGAAAAGTTTATCATTTGGATTCCTAATTCCTAAACTTTGTGAGACATTTATGCAATGTTTTGATGAAAAACCAAGTAGTGCGTCTCATTACTTACGGTGCTCACTGAATTTGCATTTTTGAAAATGTTTCGAGTTTTCATATATTGGTTTTTCAATTATGCTATTCATATCATCAGGTACGAAAAAACTGATATTATTATTTTCAGTTATTTCTGCTGCTTTTAGTACAGTATTCTGTTGAACTCTAATTCCTATATTGTTTTTGATAAGGAAAAAAATACATAAATCAGTGTAAACTGAAACATTTGAGGGCTTACATTTTTGAGTCTCATTTGTTCATCATATTTCGTATCACTTCGGAAATGGTAAGAGTAATACATTTTCTTATATTGATTATGGTATGACTAGTCAGTGCATAGTCAATTGTGCCAGGAGTGTTCACGTTTTCAGTGTTGAACAAATCCTGAACAACGTCTTTTTGATCATACTTTAACGCATATCAAAAATATTTCCTACAACTTTTTGCAGAACTATAGGTAGAGTAAAATAAAGTGATATATTATTCAAATCATTCTATTCCATTCATATAACATTTTTTTCAATCTATTCTAGTTACAAAACAAAAATAAAGTTTCGTAAGGAACACAATTGAAGTTAATATTCATATTCAGGT
This sequence comes from Leptinotarsa lineolata, assembly GCA_015342045.1. Taxonomy (NCBI): domain Eukaryota; kingdom Metazoa; phylum Arthropoda; class Insecta; order Coleoptera; family Chrysomelidae; genus Leptinotarsa; species Leptinotarsa lineolata. The sequence goes on along the minus strand of WOGR01007946.1, from coordinate 838 downwards.
GAAATTTTGAACAACGGTACACTTAGTGTACTGGAAAGATGGAAATAAAAATAGAAGATGAAATAAATAAAACTACATAAGGTAAACGCACCGGTAATCGACGAGGAAACAGTAATGGACAAAAAAACTAATCATCCACAATAAGGATATGAACCAGTTTTTTTAATATTGGCAACACTGTGACATAGACTATATATATAGTCATGGAGCTACCAAAGTTTGACATTTTATACAATTCGGTCGGTTAGATACAAGATAGTGTGAAGTAAAAATGTTCAAGTGATTTTAAATTTATATTAGCAGCTTTTCTTAAGAAAACTGTTAGTGCAGTAAGTAGAAAGATTCATCTGTAAATTTGTTTTGCTTTATTTTAATCAGAATGTGTTTTGCTTGTTGGGTTAGGCATGAAATTAAAATAACAACACACAGTGTTGTTATTCCAGAGAGGTTATGTTTGTCGATATTCTGTTGTTGTTTATAACTGGTGCAATTTAGTTGAATATTTTCAATTATGGACAAATGCCGAAACTTGTTTTTATTTTCGTTCATTCAGATTTTTAACTAATTTTACTCTTATTATTATTATTCTTTACTGTGAGCTAGTTGCAAATTATAAAAATACTGATGTCTACCATTAATGGACGTATGTGTCCATCACTGGGTATTTTATAGAGATCCAGTTATGAACATTGAAATTTATAAAATGATACTGATTTTTTTAGAAATGGCGCCTAAAAAATTATACGTCTGAACAAATGGGCCGGGCTATTGAAGCATTTAAAAAAGGATTAAAGATATCCGAAGCAGCCAAAAAATTTAATGTACCTACGATAACCTT
>WOGR01007945.1:388-11774 GCA_015342045.1 Leptinotarsa lineolata | reverse complement strand
GCTCTGGAAGCCAATATTGAAGCATTTATACGTGGAATACCGGTCGATATGTTAGAGAGAGTGTGCCAAAAATGGATCTAGTGCATGAGCCATTTGAAGCGGAGCAGCGGACAACATTTGCCCGAAATCATCGTCAAACATTAAATTATATTAATCGTTCTATTGATTCCAATAAAGATTTCATCAATTTCTTCAAATTTTTTTGTGTTTTTTTGAAAATCAAATCCTATACCTCTTAAAAAATCACCCATTACAATATAAATAAATAAATATTGCATAGAGGTTTATTACCTGTGCTCCTGAATAGCGTAATGCAGAGCCGTCTTGTTCTGTATATCCCTGGCGTTGACATCAGCTCGGTTCTTTAGTAAGAAATCGCATAACCTAGCGCTCTGCACTGAATTTATCAGGCAGGTGCCCCCATTGTAGTTGGGTTTGTTGATGTCGGCTCCGTGCTTAACCAAATGTTCAACAATGTCGTAGTGTGTCATGAAACATGCCGATCGAACCGGTGTAGAGCCAGTGTCCGATACGGCGTTAATATCTGCTCCATACCGCAAAAGGATTTCGACGACAGGGAGTTTGCCTGAAACTGCCGCACACCACAGGGGTGTGACGACGTGAGTGGACCTGGAAAGGATTGAAGAGAAAAATAATAATCTTTTTCAATCCCAAGAAACAAGAATGTTTATAAAGGGGATAAAATGTAAACAGTGATTATATAATTCATTTGAACACTAATTCACCGAAGTGTACAACACAAATATACATATAATCAAATATATTAAGATCACAGATGACAGAAAGCAAAAACCTTTTTGATGCCGATTGTTTTTTCATTTATTTTTAATTTCTTTGGAAAATTATTAGGTATTTCAACTCCTGAATGAAATATTGATTCCTCCCTAAATTTTGAGCGATAAGATTTAACTACTATTTGTTTTATTTGTCTCGTATTAAAATCATGGATGGTATTTATTTAATTGAAATTCAAAGTCGAAAGTTTGCAGTTTTTTCTAACACAATAAATGAAATAACAACTTTTTAATAGTACAATGGACTGAATATCTACAAGATCACATTACTGTATGTATGATAAACTCGAGGTAGTTTCAAGATATGGTAATTTGAATATACATTTTATTAAATTATGAATACATCGATCTGTTGATGAAAATTAATTATGCCTTTCATATAATAGTAGGTAATTACAAAACTTACTTGGTTAAATGAATAATTCTGGCAAAACAGGTATATTTTGAAAAAACAATTACTGTACAATATTACTTCCAGGAAAATAAGTAATTGATAAATATGTTGATTATACAATCAACAGTATTATTTTGAAAAACCAGTTACAATACATTATTACTTCCAGGAAAACAGGTAATTCATAAATATGGTAATTATTGGTATTTTCTGCCAAAACTTAATTAGATAAGTAATCACTTATGGCAAAACAGGTAATTCAGAAATATGTTATTTATTGTCATTTTATGCCAAAACTTGATTACCTAAATGTTTTAAATAGGTAGATTTTGAAAAAACAATCACAATAAAATATCACTTCTGGCAAAACAGGTAATTTATGAACATATAATTATTGACATTTTATAAAAACAAGTTTAATAATGATGATTGAATAACTTCTTGCGGTCGTTTTTTAGGGAACAACCCTAATTGGACTACAACATATTTGAATACAGGAAATAAAGGTCAAAAACTAAACCTACGCAAATATCAACATTTTCTTTCAAATGACCAACAGGAAGTTATTCATTCATCCACCATTATTGGACTTGTTTTTATTAAATGTCATCAACATTTTCATAAATTACCTGTTTTTCTAGAAATAATATTGTACTGGAATTGTTTTTTCAAAATGTATCTGTTTTGAGAGAATTAATCGTTTATCTAATTAAGTTTTGGCGTAAAATGCCAATAATTAACATATATAAATTACCTGTTTTTCTAAAAGTAATGATGTATTGTGATCTTTCTCAAGATGTACCTCTTCTGGAAGAATTAATCATTTATCTTATTAAGTTTTGGCATAAAATGCCAATAATTAACATTTATAAATTACCTGTTTGTCTAAAAGTAATGACGCATTTTAATCGCCTATCAAAATGTACCCCTTTTGGAAAAATTAATCCTTCATCTAATTAAGTTATGACATAAAATGATGATATTCCTGTTTTGAGAGAATTAATCATTTATCTCATCAAGTTTTGGCATACAACGCGAATAATTAACAGGTATAAATTACCTGTTTTTCTAAAAGTAATGATGTATTGCAATCTTCTCTCAAGATGTACCTCTTCTGGAAGAATTAATCATTTATCTAATCAAGTTTTAGCATAAAATGCCAATAATTAACATTTATAAATTACCTGTTTTTCTGAAAGTGATGATGCATTTTAATCGCTTATCGAAATGTACCCCTATTGGAAGAATTAATCCTTTATCTAATTAAGTTATGACATAAAATGATGATATCCCTAGAAGTACCTATTGTAATTTATTTTACAAAATCAATTCGTTTTGTCAAAATTAAGCACTTATCTAATCAATTTTTGGCATAAGATGCCAATAATTAACATATTCACAAATTACCTGTTTTGTAGTAGTAATATTGAACTGGAATTGTTTTTTTTTCAAAATGTATTCGTTTTGAAAGAATTAATCATTAATCTAATTAAGTTTTGGCATAAAATGCCAATAATTAACATTCATAAATTACCTGTTTTTCTAAAAGTAATATTGTACTGGAATTGTTTTATCAAAATCTACCTGTTTTGGAAGAATTAATCATTTATCTAATTAAGTTTTGTAACTACCTAATATTATATAAAAGACATTGTAGAATATTTTGATGTACGGAATACCGAAGATTCTAATTTATCGAACAGAAATATATACATTTCAAATATTTTGAAAGAAAGAAATTTCTAACCCTAAATAATGTAAAATTGTTCCAATTTTTTTTTCATCATCTCAATATGAGGAATTTAACTGAGATTTTCATCAATGTACAATCCTAAAAATGTTGTACTTTAACAATACATATTTAATGATCTTGTTTATAATGATGTAACCAAGAAGTATGCAATATGATGTCATTGATCATCATTGATCATTAGGTAATATAGTGTCATCTGCATATAACTTAATATTTCCTTTCAACAGTAACAGAATTATAATAATATATGAGATACAAACACATTTTATATAAAATTAAGAAGATATAAAAAGTAGATGATATGAAATAAATTGGTAAGATGGAAGTCAGTAACAGTAGAACAGAGAAATCACGAAAATATAGTATGCAATTGAGCTGAAATAAAAACTAATACACTGTGGGAAATTTAAAAATCATTTGCTCAATGGCACAGGAGGTTTTGGATATCAGAAATTCTTTTGATTTAGAAATTCCGAATTATCGACAGGCTTTGCTCTGACATATCCTGGTAGTTTATTACATGGACTAATGATAGTAAATGGTGGATTTTTTGAACAAATAAAAACTCAGGTAGTACTAATTAAAAGTTTAAACATCACAAAAGAAAAGTTTTATGAACTCATTAAGTGGAAATTTTATAAAAACTGACTTCCAATTTCCACAGTAGAAAACAGATTCAGAAGAGTGAAATTTAATTCTATTTGCTCATTCTGTAAATTTCCAGAATTCTTGAATCTATTAATTACTGAGCATTCTAAAAGGCAGAGTTTCAAACCTTTCTCATGCATCTCTCTCAAAACATTGTTTACAAATGTGTAATTTGTCTTCACATTCAAGAAACTACTCAGATGTTCTTTCATTCTTTGGAAAAATGTTCTACCCGTTTGGGCTATATAAAGTTTTGGTGAAGAACCACAGTTCAACTTATATACTCCTGATCTACCCGACACTCAATTTTTGTCTTGTTTTTAATAAATTTGCTAGAATTATTATTTGTCTGGCGAGCTTCTTTCAAGTCTTTCCCTTTCAAAAAATGAGCAATTTCATTGGTGTGTCCTGTAACAATTATTATGGTTTCTTGAAGTGATATAGACCTGATACTGCAGAACCTGTATCACATCGTTTCGGAAACCCAAACAGTTCCTAAAATAATAATTCTAAATTAATGAGGAATACCTATCTTCCTGCACTTCATATAGCCCTTTCTGTTCAATGTCAGCCGAGCAAACTGTTATGAGATACTCCACTATCTCGGCCTGGCCTTTCTTACACGCAATGAACAGGGGAGAGCAACCGACCTTGATGCGATTCACTATGTCTCTCCTCACTTCTAGGGAATATTTTTCGAGTTTATTGCGGAGGGCGTAGGATAACCTCGCTCCGGGTACGGAGCGTTTACATTCTTCGATCAAGTCATGGAATATCACGTCCTTTTCATTAACGGGGTCCACTTTAACAGTTTTCCACATATTCGAATGCCCAGCAATTTGTTTTTATAGTTGTATGTATGACACCCTTGACAAATTGAATGAGGATGACAAAACAAATCTGACATTTCAATTCATCATAGAACTTGAAAAACAGAACTTTTTGGGTGTTTGACATAGAACAGAACTAGTACTGTCTGCAGACAACAGTCGTTTCGCATGTAAATTTTGGCTCGTGTAAATATCAGTTAATAACACATGAAAATATTTATCAGTAGTAATTCAAAATTTAAAAAATGATACAAATTATGAAACAACGAAAAAATCAATTGGCGCTCCAGGGTGACTTGATTGATTCCAGTGGTGCGTTCCAAAAAGTTACATACATTAATAACAGTCACAGATAGGTCAAGTCGCAGATGCAGTAGATACTTGGTATAAAAGCTAGAAACAGAATTTTTTTATCATGGACAAACGCACTTATGGAAACGAAGATCAAAAACACTGAGAGATAAAACTTTTCGATTATGAATTTGATAGAAAATTTTACTCTCCAAGAAATTTCTGTATCATCCCAAACCTAGATAACACACATCACTTTTTAGAATACTAGAAAAAATTTTTATCGTACAGAGTAAACTACATACCTTTAAATATTCGAATATAGAAGAATTTTATCTGAAAAAGTTGTTTACATCCACACATTTACTCGAATATGAATTGAAAAACTTTCACTCCAAGAAAACGTTCTGCAGATCAAAGAGGGAAACCAAAAATTAGTAATTGGTGCAGTAAACTATCTTTTCGTTTGCAAATTGTATACAAAAGTTGTTTACCAGAATATGAACTCATATAGTCTTCAAGCTCCCAAACTATCTCTATTCATATTTGTTGTCATGTTTCAAAACTTCAATTTTCAAAATCGCAGAAATAACTGTTTATTCGTAGAAAACTGAAATAATTATGTTTTAACTTGAATTAACGTAAAAATTCAATTGAATTAAATCTTGTGATCTAATCGGGACGAAAATCGAGATATTTGCTTCCAAAACTAGTGTTTTTGAAAGCTAGGAGGGCGTGAATCTAAAGAACTTTCTCAAATAAAATTTTTGTGTATTTAAAAATTTAACGGTTAAACTATCTTTGTACCTGTTGATGATTTTTTGTTCACTTTCAATTCGAATTTGTAGTAATATTTGTGGTAATGAAATGAGTTTTTTATAAGTAGAATATATTTTCAGTTTCCCTACGTCATTCAGTACAATCAATGTTAAAGAATCACAATAAAATCAATTCAAGAAAAAATATTTGGAATGTTTCAGGGGCGATGTTTCCTGTTGCTCAGGCAGCTGGTTTGAGTTCTATGAAATTATCTTCAACTGGAATCGTTATTTCTGACAAAATATTTTTCGGAAACGTAGTTACTTCCGTAGACATTGTTTCTGTCCATCTGATGGGTACCATTTTGTCCTGGAACACGAAAAAGATATTTTGATGGTTATTTTCTACAATATGATCATACAAGCGTTTGGGATTTGTCTATGTGAAAGCACAATTATTTAAATGCTGAAGGGAAATTTCAATAATGAGGACATAATGTTTTGATCACTACAGAATTTGTAATGTTTGACTGTTACTTTTCTTACATGTCTTTTTCAAAATATCATTACAGTGACTCATTTTCTATTTTGTAGAGTCATTGTGAATGATCTCAAACTGGAATTTTCATAGGTTGTATTTCTATACGACTGAAAATAAAAATACTTACTTTAAAGAATATTATCTCTTTGTGTAGTCTTTTTGTTGATCCAATCTTGAGGATTATTTTTTCTGAGTACCAAAACGGGACATTCATTGGCTGTATATAACAGGTCGAGGTGTATCTGAAAATTAAGGTCATGCTAAGTTAACCACATTGAAAAAATCGATAAAAAAATTACGTGGATGTGATAGTGAACAGAGAATCTGCCGAAACAGCTGCAAAAAGTTATGAAAATGACCAGAAGAAAGATATTTCTAATCTAAGAACTCCTGTTTTCAAACTAGATAGATGAAAACTTATGGCTGTGTCTGCGGGTCAAATTTTATGACAAACTTATTGGCATATCGATATTTATCATCGTTTCCGAATTACAGCTTGTTTTTCGAAAATGTGCATTTTCGAAAAGTTGCTGTAACTTTTTCCCTGTTGAAAATTTCTTGTTTCTATGAAAACATTTCCGGAACACTTTTTTACGTAGAATTCAATGGTGTGAAAAACGTATTTTTTCAAATGATATATCAATAGTTATTGATGGATTTTTTTTGGTGAGACACCCTTTATATTTCTGCTTAACCCTTCAATAGTCGCTATCGGTGCCCAAGACCGACGGAGTACCTTGCTGTATTCTCTCGATAAATATTAGTACGAATCGTGGTTTCTGTGAGTGCATTTGGTCCCATGTACTGGCTGATTTCGGAATCTGAGGCCGAAGCGACTACACTTGGTTTGTGTAAAAAAAATTTAATAATTCATTAATGTCTAAAGGGAAATAGGTATGTAGTATTAGGAAAGTACTTTCCTCATTTTTGTTAGAATTTAATTTTCTATAGATATGTATTACTCATTTTCACTTCCTCTTCATCACCTCCACTCTCAGCTTCCTCTTCATCATCATAACCGCCTTTCTTTCACCGGAAAAGATGGAATTACAAAATGGACACAAAATAATATTCGTTTGCCAATTTCACGGCTACCTACAAGAGGCATCAAAGCTCCTTTAGATCTATGGAAATATTTCATAAATGATGAAATGTTCTCACGTGACAGAGATGCACGATCTACTGATTTGCTGGAGATCCAAGCTTTCATTGGACTACTCTATTATGCGGGTATTCTAATGGTTAACCATTCGAATGTAGATGATCTTTGCAAAACTGACGGCTCTGGTGTTGAAATTTTTCCAAAAAAAAGTCCTGCTGGTATCCTCAATGAATTTTGACGACAATATTGACAAGAATACAGATGAAAAGTTCGAACCCGAAATGATAACTACATACAACAATTTGAACAAAACAACTTTGTTCAAATTACAACTGCGCAAAAAGTACCAGGCGTTGGCCGATGGTAATATTTTAATCTATATGAATGTAGCTGGAATTAATTCTATGGTCGTACGGAATTCTAATAACCCCAATATTGGAACTAAGAAAAAGAGGCGCTTGTTTCTGCAAGGTCTAGCATTCGATCTAATAAAGCCCTACTTACAAGTTCGAGGGCAGGTACAAAATCTTCCAGTAACATTAAAAACCTGCATTTATGAAATTTGTGGTCATCAAGGGCAAATCCAGGAAAACTAAAGGAGAAAAGGCCGCTGTAACTTTTACAGCACAATTGCGAAATTTGCAAACAAAATGCTTTTAATTAATAATATTTTGTTCTATACTTATGTAAGAAATGTTTTTTTAGTTTTTTTTTCAGTGTTTGTGAATTTTCAGGATAAGGAGGAAACAGTTCTTAAGTTACCTTTTATTTGTCAATAAACATAATGAATTCGTTATTGGGTTGTTTTATTGCTGCACATTATTGAAATAGAACCACTCAATAGATAAATTAATTATTTACATGTCTTAACTATTTGAAATATATTTTCGGTGTCACAGACCGAAGCGACTAAACTTTCCTAAAAATTTCTAGCGACTAACAAAGGGTTAAAATTACCTTTCCAAAAATGTTTTTTTTTGAAATCCAGAGCTTTTATGGTTTTTCATGTACACTTTGATCAAGAAGGCTTATGACGGTGCAGCGATAAAACAGAAAGCAAATCTTTACTGGTAGCTGTCAAATCCGCAATGGAATATGAGAATTATGAAAAATGGGATATAAGAGTCTGTTTGATACAAACCGGGAAAAATGCAGAAGCAGCAAGTAGTTTGTATTAAAGGAGGTATCTAGAGAAAAGACAACCTTTCAGAGACATATTCGCAAGATTGCGTCACAACCTAATTGATGGCGGTCAATATGGAAAGAAATAGTAGTTTTAGGAGATGTTGAAATCAATCCCCAAACGTTAACGCGAAATTTGAAAATATCACCAGGTCTACCAAGAATTAACGTTAGACGGATTTTGAAAAGTACAAATTTGAGAGTTCATTAACTCAGATCAGGAGATTTTGAACGCTTTTTGGCTTTTTGCCAGTGGTTCCTGGAAAGTTGTAACCAAGTGCGCGATTTTTCGTTAAATTGTATTTGGACAAACGAAGCTTATGTGGGCAGTGCTGGCATTTTCAATCGCTACAATTCTTATACTTGGCACAACAAAATCCTCATTCCATTGTGGAGCAGAGAAGTCAAGGAAGATTTGGATTTGGTGTGTGGGCAGGTGTTTCCAGGGGTAGAATTATCGACCCACTAATTTAGGATGGTACTCTCACATCTCGCAGGTATTTAGAAATTTTAAGGCAAAATATCGAACCCCTTGTTGATGAATTGCCACTAATGGAGCTCAGAAAAATATATTATCAACAAGACGGGGCTTCGCCTCACAACACTGCGATTGTCACCATTTTTGTGGCTGCAAATTTTGGTAATAGTTGGATAGCCAACCAAGAACCCAACCGTTGGCCGGCTAGGTCACCAGACCCCACACCTACGGACTTTAACCTCTGGGGAAGGTTGGAAGTCTTATTTTTGATTTGCCGATCAATTCCAGAGACGAATTGGAAGCGGCAATGGTGCAAAGTTTTGCTTCTCTCACTCCTATTGAACTAGTTGATTCGGCAAAATGGTTCAGAAAAAGTGTGGCCTGAATGAATATATTTCATTGTTTGTTCTTCATTATTATTATTGTTGAATTTTTCTCTATTAGTAGTAAATATAGTATAAATTGTTATCAGTTTTATTGAAACTATGCGTTGTAATTACTGCTGTGAAGAGTTTTCTCAACATTTGATAGCTACTACTGAACAATTTCTTTCTGTTTCATCGCCGCGTTGTCCAACTTTATCAAAGTGGAAACTTTTTACTTGGCATTTTTCTGGCCCATTCTGGGAAGAATAATATCGTTGTTGTCATTGTAAATAAGAAAATCTTGGTATGGATTTGATGAAATGGAAATTTTGTTACTTAAATATAATAAATATTCGTTATTATACACTGTTGCCGAAAAAATAGTGTACCTACATAACATGCCCGGAAAAATTTGTACTTTTATTTACTGGTCCAAAAAACATTGTTTTCCTGACTTGTTACGTAAATCACTATCAAGCAGTTATAATCTATACTTCCTTACGTTTTTGGTGCTGATCCAGAGAAATCTGTACTAGAATCAGTGACGATAGATATTTCGGTTTTCTTCTTTTTAGATGATCGGCTGTAAAAACACAGAGAAATCAATAAGATGTGCAATTCACAACCTGATATTCAAAAACGTACATTAAAACTCTTCTATCAAGACAAAAGAAGAACAACCCCCTGAAATCAATGTCTTTCTTTATTACCACAGGAACCTTTCGACGTGACCTAAACCGAATCAAGGCAACCATGTTGATGTTTCGGTTCGTCACAGACACATTGATAAAAATCAAGATTCGTTGGCTTTATGTTTGCTTTTGCTGGGTGTTGTTAAATTGTGTCGATATTTTCTTGTGAAAACAAGTGATTTTTTGTCGGTATTTGATATAAATACGAATGATGATCTTTTTGTGTTTCTTTATTTCAATATAATCGCAAATTTATACGGGGTGGAAGTTAATATTAATCTGAATTTTATCCTCTTTTACGTTTTGTTCTTTTATTATTAACTCACAATTATTTTCGCCGATTTTTATTAAACTACGTGTATTTGTTATGAGAAACAAGGGGCTTCTTTTCATGCAATGAGATCTGTGACTTTATTTCCAGTGGCGTCACAGAGGGTTGAATGATTGTGCAGTAAAGCGTAGGTTGGAAATATAATTTCAAAAAAGTATGAATATTATAACAGTATTTGTAATTTTAGGAAACCGTTATCAACTTCCTGTAACGACCATAGGTCACCTAGGGCTCAGCAACTCGAAAGAAAAATAAAGTAAAAATTAATTGTGTCGATGAGAACTTTGCTATTAACTATCCTAAAAGGTCGAATTGGTATTGTCAAAGTTGTCCCATAATGAAATTGAATTTATATTTTCTGAGAGTTCAGAGGGTCATAGACGAGACGAGACAAACATCGTTAATTCAATGATGTGATTAAACTCCGTCTGATATAGTCTACATACCAAAACGCCTCTATTTCTAAAGAAATAAACGTATAAAATTCGAAATGGCCCTTGCAGTGACATCTGTATGTCAGTGGCAGAATTACTGCATTGGACTGGTAAGTCGGTACAAAGTAATTATTGCCAACTTATCCACCGGATTTGGAGAGGGAGTTAAGTATACGAATCGGTGAAATAATTTAGAACTATCGAATTGGACAGGGAGAATTCGAATTCCACCCTCCTTAGGAGAACTTAGTTGAAAAATGCGGAAGATAAGTTGAGTTAGTCTTGCGCGAACCTAGGGGTGGTTTGGTCTTTTGACCCAGGGGCAGGTCCCTGAAGACAGCGTGTCTTCAAAGGTTTCTGTGCCGTTGATTGTTCGCGGTTTGGGTAATGTGAGGAAGTGTTGCGCAAATTTTTGATTTGGTAGTTTGGATACTTGAGTCCTGGGAGGCTCTTGGGGTGGACCGAAGTACGAAGAGTTTTTGGTCACTGTTTCGCGAAGTGAACGCGGTATTTGAGAGTTATTCGCCTCTTATTTGGCTAGGTGCCTTGAGGGAAAAAGGGCAGTAGCGTGCGAAGTCAGTAGTGGACAGGGTAAATTTTCTGCAGTGTCAGAAAGTTCGAGAGTTGTCGAAATACGAGGGGTATTTCAAGACATGGTTTCGCGAGGTGGTTCGAGAGAGATAAATAATAGCGTTATATTTGGCTAGCTGACTGGAGGTGGAAAGTCAGGAGCGTGCGAACTCAGAAATAGGTTGGGTTGGACCTCCTATGG
>WOGR01007944.1:0-12104 GCA_015342045.1 Leptinotarsa lineolata | reverse complement strand
CGACGCCGCGCCAGCGGTCTACTCTCCCTCCGTCTTACGAATTTTCTATCGGGTCACGTGTCCTGACGTGAGTTTCACATTTTTCACCCATCACAAAAGTGCACAACGCCGCTAAAGAAGTTTTCACTTCAAAAATGTCAACCTCTGACTTTCGAAGCGGGACAATGTTCCATTAGTAGTTCGGCTACTTCAGTAAATATATTGGGTGTGGAAGTTGATGATTTTCATGGAAAGAAGTCCCTTTTTACTGCTAGCAAACACACCTAGTTTATGTGTAAAAGCTATTTTTGGGGTGTTTTGGCCGTGGCCTGCAAGTTTCATGCCTGACGTTTCGTCTAATACTGCGGTAGCAGTAACGGTCCCAGTGCCCCACCTTCTAACATACAACCTTCTATAATATTCATTATTTCTACTTGCTTATAAATATGCATAGACATCACAACTTGTTCATTTGTGCCATTTTGGTTTGAAATCTTCTTCTCATTTTTTAGCTTCTTTTTCACAATTATTTCTTCTTATTATCGCTTTCCCAAAAATAGTGAATATCTTTGTTCATATCCTACAGTTCTCTAATTTAATTTATCGTATATTCAAAACCGTAACAGATACGAAGATGATTGAATGAGAAAAAAGGTAACTGTCATCGGGAACAATGCAATGGTTGAAGAAAATTTACGGGGACTGTCGCCCTTCTCGAGTTATACGGGGAAAACCAAAAATGCTGTTTTTCGTTTTTTTCGAATGGAATTGTTTTTTCGGAGAATATCAAAAAATGGAAAACTAAAATCTTATTGTAATCGAAGTGTACTATGACGATGTAATAATGAATATTCTATAAAACGTTTCGTATCAACATGGCCACCATCAACTTTTTTTTAAATACAGACCTGTCTTTTTTATTACAGATATTGATAAAGCGATAAATTCATATATCACATTTGATATTTTTATAGTGTTTCATTTGAAATGACTACCATCATTAGTAACAACAATTTTAAATTACGGTCCTGTCGTTACTTCTTTTGTGAATTGTTTCGATTGCTTCAAAATATAATTCATAACAACCCAATAGATTTGACAGGTAGGTACCCTAACACAATGGAAATTCGTACTTTTTTGTTTTGGAAATTTTTGTATTGCCGTAATCCTTCTTTCAAGGCTTATTTCTCCTTAATCAATTATAATTCGTAATATTTTTATAATTGTCAATCCTGGAAGTTACAAAAATATCAGTTTTTGGTCAAAATTCGATTTTTGGATAATTTGGTATGATCAAATAGGACCTCAATTCATTCACCATCTTAGACATGCAGGCTTTGCTTGATTCCTATGGCAGGAGAAATGAATGCGTTGAGAACTGTCAGACGTTTATGAACATATCAAAGATGTATTCAAATGATGAAAAGACTGATATGCTATTTAGTTATGCAAAATCAAAAAAGGATTTCTATTTGTCACAAATGATGGTAGTTATTTCAAATGAAACGCTATAAAAATATCAAATGTAATATACCCTTGTATTGTGAATTTATCACTTTATCAATATCTGTAATAAAAAAGACAGGTCCGTATTTGAAAAAAAGTTGTTGGTGGCCATGTTGACACGAAAAGTTTTATCAAAAATTTATTATTACATCGCCATAGTACACTTCGAATACAATAACATTTTCATTTTCCATTTTTTAATATTCTCCGTAAGTCCCCGTAAATTTTCTTTGACCATTGTATTGTTCCCGATGACAGTTACCTTTTTTCCCATTTAATCATCTTCTTATCTGTTACGGTTTAGAATATAGCAATGTAACATGATAAAAGGTATGGCCTGTATAGACAGGAAGCCTTTATACTCTCTCAACGCAAAGCAAACAATTTAAAACGATAGACCATGCCTGTACCTAACCTAAAAATTTATAACATCAGTACTGATTCCAATACATACTATGAATACTGGTCTTTTTCTTCAGTTTGCTGGCTCCTTTTCCCATGTCTTAAACCCCCTTGAATCCATCACATGAACTTTCACAAAACATCACTTCTCACTACACTTGAAAATTGATCTTCGACATTTAATGACTGCGTAGAGATGAAACAAACTGCCTGAAATCATAAAAATTCAAATGTAATCCGATGAATAAAACAAGAGATCTGCAAATATGAACACTGAAGTATAGTTGGCCACGTCGATATTTGAAATTTGGTGATTTGGAACATAAACTAAAGCAATACACAAGAGGTTTTTCACATTCCGCTGACCATGGGTCTAGACTTTAGCATGAATTATCTATTAAGGAATATTAGACGTCATTTATCATTTTGTTTTCAACATTTACCAATAATATTTTATTGTGATATCTCATAACCTCTGCTTTCGGAGGAAACTATTTGTTTTTGTTTGCGTTTAATTTTATTGGCGAGGTCAAAAATATTGTGTTGAATATTGAAAATTGAACAACATCTAGCAGAAATCAAAATAGTCAGATGTCTCTCGTTCATCCAGCAATAAGACCACGTTAAAATCAATCAAAAACACAAGAGATGCTAACTTGGTTGGTGAAACAGGCGTTGAAAGAGTATTGCAGTTCTAGTGTCTTGGAGTGATTTCATTTGTTCCTGTTAATATACGAATGGAAATGTTATTCTTAATTTCTATGAAATCGAAAAGAAAAAGCGACGTTTCTGTAATGCATTTAGCTGCGTCAAGTCGAGTGCCGGGTCTGCGGCACTGCGGTACTACAGATTTTGCTGTTGTTGAAAAATACGAGTTCAGTTACTTACGTACTCTGTTCATATCCAAATCTACGTTCTTTTTTAACATAGTAGTATATTAAAGAATTCGAAATAATTGCATCGAAATTATAGTATATATTATTGTTTTTAATTTTTTTGTTGTATTTATCGAATACAATTTTTTTTGAAAAACCAAAAAACTGAAATACTCTGCAACACTCATGTTTGAGTTTAAAGATGAAAATTCTATTCAATTAATAGATGATGAAAGCTAAACAGCTCGAATTGTTGTCACTTTCCAAATAAACATATTGCTCAAATTTGGTTTAAGGTCATAAAATTGCAAAAAAATAATTTATCGGAACGTAATTTTTTCATGACTTTTCAAATAAAATCTCAATTTTATAAGAAACGAATGGCATTTACTGGCTATAGTGTTTTTGATCTAAATCAAGCAAAAATCGTTGCCCTAAGTCACACATTTTATGAAAAATAATAATAAAAAAGTCATATTTTGTTCATTTCAATGGTGATTTTGTCTTTTTTTTCTTTTTCAAGTGGTTGTGTTAGTCAACATCTACAATATAACTGAGTTGAACTACTGATCGTCCACCTCAATCTTCCATTTTTGTTGTAACGTTTCGTCAAGAACTTAATAAAGAAAAAGAAGGGTCTGAAAAAATTTTGAAAACTGCGAATTAAACAAAAATTATTTCATTTTATTTTTAAAAATATTTTTACTGTATTATCCCTCTTTATTTTGAGGACATTGTTATCTTTCTATTGAATACGTAAGCAATCCGGTAGTACACTATTACAGATTCAGAAATCGCCCTGTATGAAACGTCGTATCTATTCCAGATATTCTAATTCTTTTTTGTTTTCCCGAAAAACACATTAGTGTTGAAGCAGTCGATTTAGTTTGGGACGTCACAAACCATGTGCATTTGTTTGAATAGGACTGTGTAATAGGATACCTTCGCATCTTCTGTTGACGCTTGGCATTCTTACGTTATTCACAGGCAATGTGTTAAATGTACGAGGGTGTGTCGGAAGTTTGACGTACATCCGTTGATCGTTTTTTTTTTTCAAGTTTTTGTTGAATTGAGGGCATTAATACATTAGAATGCATATATGGACCAGTCATAGGCCATATGGTCAAAAACACACTATATAAAGTTCATTTTTCATTGATATATACATAATTATTATTAATTTTCTTTTTTGCGTTTTTTAAAAAAGGGAAAAATGTTTTTGAAAGCATTGGAGAAACTGCCGAATTTGTAGCATCATTTGAAAAAGTATACTGTTCGATTAGAAGATTATTTGACAATGGATTTCAAATTTTGTTGGCAGTCTACAATGCTCCAAAATTTGTGGAGAACAATACGTCAACTTTACAAAACTGAATAAACCTGTGCAGTTAACAAATATTCCACGAACAAGTGCACCAGCTCGCTAACATTTCAATCGGGTTTATTATCAAGTTCAAACTTGGTTAGGGCATGATTTGGAACCCCAGGAATGGACTTAGATAATGCGTAACGAACTCCTTGAACCTATTACGATAATTTCAGTACCTGCTCCACAATATTCTGCAACTACAAGAGCGGTTGTGGGTACACGAAATATGGGTTGCAATACTCTTCAGCTTGTGGCCAGTGTAATTTGCAAGCTTGTCCCAATGCTTTACCATATCAGAGCGATGTCAATGAAGACCGAACCTTAGACCGCAAAATAGTGGAAGACCTGAAAAGAAATGTCGTTGAAGACAATTAAAAAGAAGACTTTGAAATACTACAGCGGTCGGAAGACGGCGATGAAGAAGAAAAGAAGAAGAAGATAATTAAAATTATTGAAAGTTGTAGTTGCTGTGATTTCCACAATCATAAATAAATGTATGGAATATTTTTGGAGAAAAATAGTAATTAACAATTCATTTCTTTCTTTTTTGTATATATTTAAGAAGTTATTAATATAAACTACATTAGAATTGAAATATGATTTGAGTATTTTCCTTAACAATTCTATAACTACGCGGGCAATTGAGTGTTATTAAATAAATTGATACTTAATTCAGAATAGATACTCGTGTAAAATAATCATTAAATATGATGTAAAGTTGATAAGAATTGAAAATTGTTAATAATTATATATTTATCAATAAATAATAAACTTCAAATTGCGTGTTTTTGACCGGGACTGCCGGACTCTCTAACCGCCCGCTCTCCGCCCTCTATTTCGAATACAATTCAACGCATAAAATTTTTTTCAAACAAAAGTTGTAGAGAATTTAATCTTCTACAATATTTATAATGAATACAAATAGTGAAAAACCCATAGGAAAGGACATATTTGCAAAAAATATGCAAAAATAGATGAAGACGTGAAAACCAAAAGTTTTTTTGCCCGAACAATAGAGCTTTGTAAAATAAATTGTAAACCAAAACAAAAGATCATCAATATGGAAAATTTGTGCAAGGTTGTATGCATTTATTGCAAATAAACAAATAATAACGAGTCATAAAAAATGGAAATTGCACTTGCCAGAACTATCAAAATCAGACACAGTATTGAAAAATTAATCAAATAGAACAAATACAAAGATGTTTCGAATTTACTATACGCTGAAGGTTCCAGTTCTACAGTTCATTTAAGTAAAAAAGTCAAATCGGATAAAATAATTACATTTTTATTTGATGAGTACCCACTTCTCTTGAACATATTGTTTTCACCTGAATAACATCGTCACACTTCGCCCATCTTGAAACACGTGTCCTTACGATAAGAATTATTCACGTATTTTTCTTTCCTGTTTGCACATTATGCGACATAGGAGTTCTTAGAATTTCTTCACGATAATGGTTGTGTAAAATGAGGTGTATGTACGGCCATATCCTTTTCGCTAATCTCGCCTGAAATGATTAATGGATATTCATGAAATCATTCCAGAGGTTTTGATTCACCGTAGCCCAAGACGATCAATGCAGAGGCACATCAAATACAACAGTATTTAGATTGATTTTATTAGATAGAACCTATCCTTTCCAATCCGTATCTCCCCATCTCTTAGAGAATCCAACAAAAGTTTTTATTTTCTCAATTGAAACACCTGCATACTGGTATGCGGTTTGAGTTATAAACTTTTTTGTAGGAAATTTCATACTGATGTGAATGGGGGATCCTGCTTATACACCGTTTTTTGTTTTCGAATGCCTTTATAGTTAACTTCGTATTTGCCTATTGGAGCTCGAAGAGAAACTGACAATTTAAAACGGGTATATTGGTTTAGATAAATCATAGCAAATGAAATGATGGATCTTATTTATGATGTGAATAAAAAACTGAGTGGTATAATAGATCATGGGAGAAACGAATTCAAATCAAATCAAATTTATATATACTATTTTTTGTATGACAGTTATAGGATTTCAATTATCTTGAAATGCCTGAGTTGTGTTATATTACGTAATCATTTAGATTCTTGAAATGCCGGAGTTGTGTTATATTAGATAATCATTCAGATAAGAGTTCTATATGTACATCCTCAACTCTAATCAACTATTTAAGAAATATTTCAAAAATTTCATTCACAATATGAAAAGAGAGAACGCACATTGACTTGTTGAAAATACAAGGAACTTTTTATGATATCCTCAATTATATAAATATAATATAATTTTACCCTACCTATCATTAGAAATGTGATTTTTCATAGTACCCTACAAACTTCAATGATAATAATTTTATTGTAACACTTCAATTTATTACCAAATGTCATAAATAACAAGAAATCAAATGCTTGAAGTATACCTAAAATATTTGTTACCCATGCCCAATTGTAGAAGTTTTTATGGGTTTCAGATATTTATTAGATTGTACACACTGACACCAGTGTGTATATATATTTGACTGTATAATTTGATCAGAGAAATTTTCAATTACGTATGAAAACTATTTTTATATTGCTATATATTTTCTTATAAAATAAACCAACTCGATTAACGAATATAATAAACCCCTCACGCCCATGTACAAGATTCTACCTTCAATGGGGATTCTCCCTCTTTATTTGACAATTAACTTATTATATTAACATTAATTTCATTGTGAATTTTGTATATGGAGCAAATAAAGTTTATTATTATTATTATCATTTCATAAAAACGATATGACAATCCCAAGACAAGTGATAATGGGTGATTCTTTGGCTGGTATCTTTTTGGCAACACTGATTTTGACAGATCAAGCGTGAGTCGTGTCTTGGGCATTGTCAAACTTGTTCAGTTTGGTCTATCATTTACTCATGAATCGACTTACGAATGAACAACGCTTGCAAATTATTGAATTTTATTATCAAAATTCATGCTCGGTTCAGAAAGTGCATCGTGCACTTCTAATTTATGTCAGTTTCGTTGGCCTACTGAGGGAGCTATTCGGAAGCTTGTGACTAAATTTCGAACCCAGTTTACATTATTGGATATTAAACCACCAACACGTAGAGTGAGGACCGAAGAAAATATTGCGGCTGCATTCGCCAGTGTTCGTGATGACCGTGAAATGTCGTGAAAAGTAGATATAAGTTTATTATATACTTGTGTAAAAAAAGATACAGATGGTAGATGTAGAAACTGTCATTCAATGTAGAAAATTTTCTCTTTTTTCAGTATATGTCAATTTTTTTTTTGTAATTTTGATTATAAATCGCTTGAGGGGATATTTCAATTTACTAACTTTTCTCATTGTTTTCAATTCTACTGGGAGTAGGTTGTTCAGTTTCGGACCATAATAGAACACGAACCTTTGTGTATCGCTTTTCTTGATGATTGACATTTCAATACGTAAATTCTCGACTGCTCTAGTTCTTACTGTTGTATAAGTTACATAGTTGTTAAAGTTCGAGAACATCTATACTAAAGTATATCCATCCAACAAAGTAACCCGAACAAAGATAGATGCGTGATCAAATGATGATCACCAAGCACATTTGCATCTATTTGGTAAAATAAACAAGCCTCCTCCTTATATGTTCCTATACCCAGCCGCATATTAAAACAAAAATAAAAATAAAATTTCGGTCGTTACTTAGTGCAACTCTGTACCAGAAGCCTTGTCTGGGAGATCACGTGCACTATTCATGATAATGTTTTAGAGCACTCTGTTGCTTAGATGGACAGAGTATAGACACTGGTAACTTTACAGTGCGTAAAAGCCCACTACTAGGATTTCGGTAACACTTCTGATGCTTAAAATTTTGCTATCTTCAAATAATGATAGTAATTTATAGACAGTTAAAATTCAAAAGTTTCAATGGAAACACAAATGTACATAGAAATATAGGCTGAGATCAGTATTACCTTGTTGGAAAATGAAAAAAATAATTTCCTGATATATCCACGTCTCATTCATATTCCATGTTG
The DNA here is from genome assembly GCA_015342045.1 of Leptinotarsa lineolata. NCBI lineage: Eukaryota > Metazoa > Arthropoda > Insecta > Coleoptera > Chrysomelidae > Leptinotarsa > Leptinotarsa lineolata. The sequence goes on along the minus strand of WOGR01007944.1, from coordinate 3,957 downwards.
AACTAATAATGAAATGAAATGATACTTTCCATTCATATATTACATTTACTCTAAAATACCGAGCTCTCATTGATCATAATGATCCTGCATAAGTTGAAGAGGAATATATGTTTCAACAAGACGTTGCTCTTCCATATTGCTCCCAAAATGTGCGTAATCATGTATTTAAAAGACAGGAATCGAAGTCGTTGAACAGGAATTATGGGTACAATTAGGTAACCGGTAACCTCCTCGGTCACTCGACTCAAGTCCTTCAGACTTTTTTATGGGGACACATGAAAAAATGGTTCTACTTTGTTTGTATTGGTATTCCAAAGCTCCTGAAATGGTATTTCGGTCAAAACTTGCTCCCCTTACAAATAAACTTTTGACAGTATTATATAAAATATTACTGGGTTTTAAATTTTTTAAATAATTATCAAAAAAACTTTAGATTCTTTCTCGCACTTCTGCTATGCCTACTTTTAATCACGACAAAAAGATAAATTTAATAAGGAATACTTTTTAAAAATTCAAGAATCGGTCTATTTTGTTTCATTTATTTATTATACATTCCATTTAAATCAGGCTGTTCCGCTATTGAAATAGTTAAATACCTCTCCTTGTATATTCGGTGGCCAAGAAGGTCACCTTGGATTACACATTAGGTAAAAATGCGTAAATTAATCCGTATATTGAAAAATCCCAACTATCAAGGTTGAAGACGTACATATCCATACAATTATCACATCTTATGTCATATTACAGGTGCGGTCTAGCGATTCTGCTAATGACAGTTATTTGAAAGAAAACTCTTTAGTGAAATTTGTATGTCATGAAGATTATGATGAAATAGCATTCGGTTCACAATAAGGGAAAAGTTCAATAATTTTATCTCATCTTCCTGATTTCAGTCTTTGTTACACAAAGTTACGAGTATCTGCAAGCAATGACCAATTGTAACTTATTTTTCAATAAAAAAATTAGTTTTAGTGATTTTTGTTAAAAAATTGTATATTATCATCAGTATCCTTCAAAAAGGTATTGAAGCAAAACAAATATTCATATCTGCCTCGGCACATTGGCAGTTCAAAATTTGCTCTCGATTTTTCAGTTGCAATTTCGACATGCATCAACATGTCGCTATACATAAGGCTCAGGCTGTGGAGTTTACTTCAGATCCCTAAGCCTAAAGATTAAATGGAGAATGGGAAAGAATACCAGAGTGATTCAAACAGAACTGGCTGGTATCTCAATCGCCACCAAAGAAATAACCAGGAAAAAATTTCTGGCCAAGTAGACAAGTCCTATTAACCTTGAAAAGACAACTTGTTACCTCAGGGCTAGTACTAGAGTGCCAACAAGACTTAGCCAACGCCTCGGTAGATAATAATATTATCCCGAGGTGGGTTAAGGGGCACGATAGGAGTAAAAGTAATCGCATTGCCCATTCTTTAGCCAGGGAAACGGCTGGACTTAGAATTTTAGGATCCAGTGACACCTACGGCCTGATGACTACGACAATTGCGGAACTACCTAAACGTCACACCCATGGTCAATCCCTAAAGAGATGGGATGGATTCAAAGGATGCAGGATCACCCTGGGCGACCCTAGGAAGCTGGCACCGAAGAAATATCTGGCGATGACCAGGAAAAACCTATGTTTAACAGTAGGATTTCTGACTGGCCACTGTCAACTAAGGAAACTACTCCATACTATGGGGCTAGTGGACACACCTCTATGCAGGATGTGTGAACAGGAAGATGAAACTGTCAGGCATGTCTTATGCGAGTGTCTGGAGTTATCGTCAATAAGAGAGTGTGTGTTCGAAGAGTCTTGGCCTACACCTGCTGATATCAAGGAGATGTCTCTTAGTGATCTGTCCACCTTCCTGAAAAGGACATGACGGACAGTGACCTAGGAGGACAACTTCTTGGGAGGATGTACAATAGGTCACATGTGGTCTAAGTGCTGTGGGCCTACACTCACCCTCCCTACTCTACAGATAAATATACAGAAACAAAGTTGTCGAATTTGGGACGATATCAAGAGCGTCCAATGCATCCCGAGAAAGTTACTGTTTGGTGTGGACTTTGGGCTGGCGGCGTCATCGGTTCGTATTTCTTTGAGAACGACGTTGGGCAGACCATCACTGACAACGGCGAGCATTCTAGGTCGATGATTGCCAACTTCTTTTGGCCTCAATTGGATGATCTGGACACCAACAGGCCCTACGTGCCACATAACTCATGTCTCATTAGATATTCTGCATGAGCGATTTGAGGGCATGGTCATCTCAGATGGAGGTGATGTGAACTGTGCGATTTGACTTTCTTGTGGGGTTTTCTCCAGTCGCAGGTGTATGCGAATAAGCCCCAAACCACAGCGGTCCTTAAAGCCAACATAACCCTAACCTAACCTAACCTAACCTAACCCATGCCATCGGTCAAATTCAGCCTGATTTATGCACCAGTCATGGAAAATTGGACGTTTAGGATGCGTTCAACCCAGAGAAGCGGACATTTGAACGATGTTATATACCACACATAATGGCATCAATAGGTCTTTCAAACAAATACAAAATTTCGGTATTTCACACACTTTGTTTTATTTAAATTCAAAGATAGAAAGCGGTTAATGAACGACCTTGTATTGAAGAAAACTATAAATCAAAAACTTGGAAAAAATTCAAAAGTTAATCAATGAAATCTCTTATAGTTGGTCTCATCCACAGATTTCTTTGAGATATAAACTGAAACCATAACCAACAAAACTAAAATTGATATCGTTCATTTACGTTATTTTATGATATTGAAGAAGTAGAAAGTAAAAATATTTTCAAATTGTCTCTTTTCATATGCGTATTTTCATTCATTTCTCTAAATCACCAAGTATTTCTGGTTCACAACTTGGAGTTGATCTGTGGAAAATATAAAACAATTCCAAATACTGATATGTTCTTTCACAGCTGATTATTTTCAATTCAGTTTCGACTGTGTGTAATTAGTTCATGAATAACTTGTTTGAGGTCATCATATTGAATTAATTATATCATCAACACTTTTTTCACCCATTTTTTATTGCTCGAACAAGCTGATGATAATCATATGCAATTTGTTCATCCTGCTTGTTTCCAAAAAAACATTTCCATTGTTGAACGAAAATTATGTCTTATTGATAATGGCAGAACTATTTATTTGAAAATTATAAATGTCGGTATATAAGTTTTGAATTGTTTTATGACGTATTCAATGTTGTTTTGGAGGTTCCAACAACAGGAAAGAGAAGACAACTTGCCATTGCTCACGTCAACATGAGGAAATATGCCAGTGTTGAATCGACACATACAGAACTTCAGATAAATTTCAAACCCATCACAAAGAAAGTTACCAACGCAAAATTGGATTGTACCTTGTCGTGCGTCCTCCTTAAAGAAGGGAACGCAACGTAAGTGATTTGTATATTATCTTATTCATATTCAGAGAGAGAGCATGAGAGCTTGAGGGAGAGAGATAGATAAAGAGAGAGAGAGAGCTTGAGGGAGCTTGTCGGAGTGAAAGATCGAGGGGGAGTGAGTTTGAGTGAGGAAGAGTGCTTGAGGGAGAAAGAGCATGACAGACAGAGAGAGCTTGAAGTAGAGAGAGATTGAGAGAGGGAGCTTGAAGTAGAGAGAGATTGAGAGAGGGAGCTTGAAGGAGAGAGAGCTTGAGAGAGGGAGCTTGAAGGAGAGAGAGCTTGAAGGAGAGAGAGCTTGAAGGAGAGAGAGCTTGAAGGAGAGAGAGCTTGAAGGAGAGAGAGCGTGAAGGAGAGAGAGCGTGAAGGAGAGAGAGCTTGAAGGAGAGAGAGCTTGAAGGAGAGAGAGCTTGAAGGAGAGAGAGCTTGAAGGAGAGAGAGCTTGAAGGAGAGAGAGCTTGAAGGAGAGAGAGCTTGAAGGAGAGAGAGCTTGAAGGAGAGAGAGCTTGAAGGAGAGAGAGCTT